>JXWZ01005716.1:0-16429 GCA_000956215.1 Anopheles farauti No. 4 | reverse complement strand
ATCTCAGAATCAGAATCTAAAATCTAAGGCCAAATCGATAAATCCTTGGCTATATGCAATGTAAATATAAAACATGCAATAAAATAAATAAATTCCTTTTCCGTACTCTTTCCAATTGAAAAATAAATGCATGCTACACGTTAAACAAAAACAGTTTTAATTCATTTTTTATTAGAACAAGGTGCTGTGTTCTAAAACTAATAATGACAAAAGCGCCATCTACAGTCGAAAAAAGTTTGAGGAATATATAAATGAAAATTTTATAGTAAACAACCACAGTGTAGTTGAATTTAACTTACTGTGCTAACTGTGGCTATTCTCTTTGCCGATATTAACGCCAATCAGAAAATAGGGTCTGATCCATGCTATGAACTGTTGTAGTGCACTACAAGAAAATTCCATAAGTTATAAAAAGTTTTGTGGGGATTTTGTTATGGAATTATTATGGTGATTGGTCCTAATTCAGCAGTATTCAGAAAGTCTGTTTTTATAGCGCTGATGAAATATTATGGAACACGATTTTACGGAACAGTACAACAGTGCACAAACTGCAGTAATTATTATTCATATTATTTGCCATTTATTTTGATTGGTATACTCAGCTATAGGTGGCGCTAATAGATTTGCTTTTAGTACAATAGACTCGTTACCACAATTCTCGTTACCGTGTTAAATTAGTCAAAACGCCACAGAACTGTTTAAGAATAAATTAAACTATTCAACAGTACACAATGTTGTAAAGTCTACACATTAACATATTGAGCGCTTTTAATAACAATTAACCATCGGCTATGATGAAAGGTATTTTTAATGTCACCGAACACACTTCTACAAATCCGTAAGGGGAAAAATTTAAAAACGTAAAATAAATCGCTAACATACATTCATTTTTAAACAGACAATGTAATGTCCAAATGAGATTACCTTTTTTTCTTTCCGTTCTTTTTTTACACATTAAACTAGCCATTATATGCAGCGAACTCCAGTGCTTCTTAAAACTGTAAAAATTCTATTCTATATTATTTTTCTCTTTATAAAGTTAAACTTGAATCGGTGCTCATTATATTATATTATTTTTCTAGTGTTCTATTTTAGTATCAAAGCGACAAATCAAAGAATAGTTTCGAAAAGGGTTAATTAACAAATCTAATAAATCGTATAAATTGGCACGCACGACTCGGAGTAAAATCGATCAAACAATGCCTTTGCCTTCTGCGTGCCAACTCTAAGAAGTAACAAATTATATTTAAAAAAATTACAAATTTAAAATTAACATATAATAAACCTCAAAAACTACAGTACAATACAATGCTATAAGAAAATTAAATTTCAAGAATTCTTACTCTTGAGTAGTTCAAGTTCAATGTTTAGCTCAGTGTTTCCTAACTTTGGCAGTTGATAGTAAGTGTGTTGTTTGAGCTAACTTTAAAACATTAACTTGAACTTAATAAGTACATCTTTCAGAATTATCAAACGAGTAAATGATACTACTATTTCATCAAAACAAATGTGTTGATTTATGTTCTTGTTACTAAGTATATTGTAACTATAATAACACGTTTGTACATAATTATGTTTAGATGTATAAACAAAAGGCTACTGAACGCTAACAAGTGTATTGCATCAATTAATTTATTGATTACCTTCCTGAAGTGCCTATTCTGCATCACTGTTCACAAAACGTCGACTTTATTATTGCATCCAGAATATTTCACTGCTGCCATCTCTTTTCATCGTGTATAGTTGAATTATTCAAATAGTTTTATATTGCAGTTTATGTATGGGTGTGCATGAGTGTAAAAAGGAGGAGGCTAATTTACACTTAAACTGCTGTGGCCTTGGCATACGGTTACGCCCGCAAGCCTCCTATTATGAATATGAATTTTTAAAGGCAACGAATACGCCGATGGGCTGGCTGGTGAGATGATGCTACCATTGCCATGGTTTTACAGCATATCGGTTTGCAGTAGGCGTTGATGGGGTGCTTATTTTCCTAACCGGTCGACAGAAGAATTTTAATTAGATTATAAAAATGATTGCTTTTCTATTGTTTCTCATTGACTAAATCCTATAAGCACTCGTGATGCAGTACTTGATACGCTTACCTAATTGATTTACATAGCACAGGCTCTATTGTTTCGTCCTAACTTAAGTGAAATATTTTAAGTTTCAAGGCTATGTTAAAACAACTGTTTCTTGTAAAATCGTTCTCTAATTTTGAAAGATATTTTAAAATCAGTTTGGAAAGGACTCCTGTTTTGAGTACGACGAACGCAACCAACAATCATCTAACCAGATGAGATTCAACTATAATAACATTTTTCAAACCTTTCTGCAAACGGTGTTTCGTTTTTTCTTACCAACAACATTCAATTATTTCTTTATATTAACTTTTTGTATCTATTTAAGTTTTATAGGTATGACTGCCTAAGAGCTAAGAAAATAATTGCCTTAAAAACCAGCCAAATCTTCAAACAATAAAAAAAAACACGAAAAATAATACTGACTGTAGACAATATAGATTGGAAGGGAAAATAGACAATAATGTATCCTTTGAAGTAATACTTTCTTCAATACAATTGTATAATTTATACCTTTGAGGAACCTTTTTATTAATTTCTCAACGAACGCACAATGAAAAAAGCTTGAAATAATACGCTTGAGTTTGTTCCATACTTTAGGTGTTTTATTTGCTCCAATTCTGCTCGAGCTACCATTTATCACATGTTTTCAAACTTGGTGGAAATAATTTTCATCCCATTCAACTATCACTTGTCAGAAGCAACTTAGTTGAATGTGTTTGCTTCGAACACAACACTACGAGCGGTTGTTATTTTTACATTTTATAAACGAAAAAAAAAAATCATACGACAACGGTGAAAGTGGATCATTTCACACTTTCCCCATACTTACATACTTGCATGCATACACACGGCGCCACATGGTCACCGTAGGTTTTCGCGCCCATCCGGTGGAAAAGCGAAAATGAAATATACTTTCCGTTACTAATAATCTTTCCAGTACTATTTCATGACAACCTTCTGTCCCCAGCTAGACCGACAATCAGAGCTTTATGTAAAGCCCTGTTGAAAACCTTGATAACATGCAATATAAAACACAGACAGAGATATCTGTAATAAGCGGCAATTGTATCAAATTTCACGCTAGGTAGTTGCTATGAAATTACTACTTTTTGTGCTGCTATTTGTTTCGCAACGTTTAACTTTTAAAAAAATGCACACAGTAATGCAAGTGCATCAAATGTTCAAATCATAATTTGAAACAAAAACGAGGTTTTTAAACGCACAACCAAGCGTCTCCATTACATTCTAAGAGAAAAGATTGAACATGAAATTGAAACCGAATTAAAATGTTCTATACTTCACGTTGTTTTTAATACACGCTTTAACCATCGAAGCCACAACGGAAAATATTTCACCTACATATGCAAAATTGCTCAGTTTAAAAAAAACAGTGAATATTTGTTTTTCGTAAATGATTGTGCCTTGAAAGGCAAGATAAGACTGATAAGACTGTCTGCGCGGTTACATAAAACAGCAAAGGATCATAACATTCACACGATGCACAACTTGTCAAACTTAACCTTAATCCATATTTTAGTAGCTTTTTGTCTTTTCAGGATCGCAAAAAGTGAAAGATAGATGTTTTGCCTAAGTCTATTTGTATTGTTGCATTGACTCACAGCCCGTAGAATTATGTCACGAAGTTGTAATCAGACCCTGGAGTTGTAATCAGAAAGTAGGATGATTGCATATGATGCGATAGCAAAAATAAAGTGGAAACAATGTGTCCCATTTAAACAAGCGGTTAACTTTCCCTTTTCGATTTTTCATAGCCTACCGCAACACATCTTCAAACATTCTCAGCTTTGTATTTTTCCCTTACAAAACATTCACGTTCGTTAGTGTTACGTTTTCGCGGGTCCCTATCATGTCTGTATGTACCAATTCAAAAGGATTAATGCACAATAATCCTAATGAAAAATACTGAAAATGAAACATAAACATGATAGGTAATCAGACACCACGCAATCACTTCACGATGATAGGGAATCGCATCTTCACGGGTCGAGAAAAAGGTCTGTATCAGAAAAACCATGGGTCTCTGCTTAGGGGCATCTTGATGATTAACACGCCCGATCGGGAAAGCAGTATGGCCGCTAAGGCACGTCCATCGTATCTGACCACCAGATTCTTTTGTCTTGCTTGCTACCATCAATGCTTTATGTTTCTGCTCTCATGCTGTTCGGAAGATTAAACCGTATCCTAATTGGAGCGTCATCCATACATGCACCACTCGGTCGTCCGACACGCACCTCAGGTTAATCCTTGCGCATAAATCCTTGCACGTTACATTGATGGATCCATCGGCACCGGAGCACTCGTAGCATGGGTATGCACGACCGATGCTTCGTGGTGGCTTCTGGAGGAAAATGTCGACGCTATCCGTACGCAGTGCTGAAAGTAACTGATATTCTACCTGGTGCACATAATCCTAGCGGATGCGAGATGATAATGTTGATTCGTTTCGGATGGTTATTTCTTCGTTAAATTTCCCCTGTTTCCCCGCGTAAGCGGTCGTATTTCCAAATCCGCAGGTTTCAAGTTTCTCCTCCACAAAAAGCGGGGAATCGCTGCTTCGGAGCTTTTGGATTCGGTTCGAATCGTTGCCTCCGAAGCATGTTTTCTATGAATGAGGATGTAATTTCGGCCACTTTCGTGTGGATAAAGCGGGAAAAAGGATACACTAAATGTTGTGTGATGTGATTTCTTTCTATCTTATTAACCAACATGCTGATTCTACCGCACTGGACACGTGAACAACATTTTGCCGATTGCACGACTGACAGCCTAAGGTGCTTGCAATAATTTGAAATAAGTTTTAAGTTTCAATTGATGTTTCGATTGAATATAGTGCAGATGTTTAAATTAATCTATATGCTTTAATTTAAACTTGCTAAATAAAATACATTAGCGTACAGATGAAGAATCAATGAAAACGATCTCCTAGTTTGCTTAAAAAGTACTTTTTCCAATTAATTATTTGTATCCAATAAATGTTTCAACATCAGCAACACGTAAAAAAACCTTTAAACAACTTGCCCTGATCTTAAAGATTCGAATTATCTTTTTTTTTGACAATTCTGCTTTACTAACAAATATGAAAAACGCGATAACGATAAAATCACAAATTACTGTTTATTGATGATACCAGCGCAATAAGCAGTTTGTGGCATTAAAATCATATATTTAAATGGGGATCTAAAATTCATATTTTGTTTGTTAAAAACATTTTTAATGATCAATTTATTGTGGAATTAGGTTGAAAAAATATAGTTGAAATATTAGAAAAAATGCAAAGCAAGTCTTTAAAATCTTATTTCATCTTTATTCCATCTTCATTTGGTAAACATAACCTACGATTCGTAAATCGATAGTGAGCTCATAATGGTGAAAGCAAAAGTTCGCTATTGCTTCTCTGTAAAATAAAACCTATTAACGAAACACCACAATATCGCACAACATCTATCCACACACCATCCGAATCTCGTCGTGGAAGGTTTTTTTTTGGACTCAATCCCATGTAACGTGCATGCGCATCTAAAACCCTCACAACGGTGACCGATGGAGCCAATTGCCCACTGCTAGGTGAATTTGCTTGTTTTTACACCGATTTATACTCTCCTAATTTCACGATTCCGTAGCTTTTCCATCCCGAATGCAGACAGTCACCATCGACTGAGGTGAGGGCTATGCCTCAAATGCGTTTCAATTTCTGCACTTGACAGGGGCGTATATATTGCAGCATTATCAAACATGTTTCTCAATGCTCCCGGGTTTTGTAGTGTTGTTTCCATGTTTTTTTTTTTTCGTGAGTGTTCTTGTTGTTTGTATTGTAACCTCTTTTTACCCATTCTTCAATTGGTCGAACGTAACGTATGGTTGGTCTTATGCTGTTACTGACGATCGTTGATAGTTGATTTGACAAAAGCAGATATGAGTTATAATAATAGTGCTATAAATCACACACTCTGGAATCAAAGTTTAGTTTAGCCGTATATACCTTATGGCTGTACGTTGAAATTGTATGACACACACACACAAAAGTATTAGTCTAAACAATATAAGAAAAATTCATAAAGCATTTGAAACCAAAACCCCTAAACCCTCACTGTGTTTCTTATCATTGCTTAATTTTTGTTGACGTTGCTCTTAGATTCAGATAATAAAATAAATATGTTAAATTATAACCACGCGTGCAATGCGGGTTTGTCTGGTCAATATTATTATTGGTAACGAAATCACCCACACGAGCTTTGGTAATAATACACTTGGTTTTTAAGTTTACCATATCTTTGTCCTTTTCAATCCTAAGCAAGTCGTCATCATCCTCATCATCAATTTAATTGTTTTAAAGTTTTATATTATCTATAAAATATATTTAAAAAAATTACGGCTTAGTGCTTAAAAAAATAACTTAATGAGCGACAGTTTATAGCTTTTTATTTCTTTTTTTTTTTTGCAAAACCCTGCGCTAAATGGGACAATTAGAAAACCGAAACATTGAATAAAATTTTGAAGCACAAAACAACATTATCTGTATTATTAATTTGCTCCGTGAGATATGTGTCCGTTTTTAAGTCAGTATCCCAAGAAGTCATGTATTGTGAAACTCAATATCCTAAGTAGGATTCTATTATATGATTTCCAGTGCAAAAATAGCGGATACGATCATGGATAAGCACCACAGGGGCGGTCCCTGCCCGGTAGCGTAGTGATAGCGGCGCCGGTCTTTCACTCGACAGGACCGGTACCATGATCCCATTCGGATCGTCTTCCTCTAGAAGAGGAGTGACTATCCAGCTAATGGTGGTAATAAAAAATCAGTCTTAGTAAGCTAAAGCTAAGCTGGTTAAACGGCAGGCATGGCTTTCGGTCGTTACGTCAAATAGAAGAAGAAGAAGAAGAAAATCATGGATAAACTTTTCATCATCAACAAACATTTCAACTTAGTTTCGAACCACTTTTCTCTTGTCTATGAAATCTGTTGGGTGGTTTTGGTTTATGGTTCTTATTTATTGGGGAAATTTACCTAATACAGAGTCTTATTTACAATAACCGTGTATTTATTTCTCGATTTGCTTATGACTACAAGTTACTAGTTATCTTTGTAATAGTATCTTAAATATTTGACAATTACCAAACATTATTAATACAACTTTACCGGTATATCATTCACGTTTCACCGTCGCTGCTTATTCTCCGAGCAAAACTGTTCTTCATAAAACTCTCGCCCTTGAAAGAAGACCGGTGGATTGATATGGTTGTTAGTGCACCCTTCACAAAGTAGCAGCCGTCTTAAGAATTTCAACGAACGCTTTTTGTGTGCCTCTTAACGAAGCAGGAAGACAATACTCCCTTTCTGGTTTTCTTTCTCGTGTACTAATAGCATTCCTTAGTCGATCCTTTTTTACCGCTACTCGTGCTTCCTGCAACTTGCAGCTATCAGCAGCCCTCAGCTATTATGAAATTACTTGAGCGCATCCACGACAGCTACGTGGAGAGCGTCGTCTATGAGCGCTAAAAGGGTATTAAACGAGATTTGCATTTTGTCAAATAATGCTAGTTTATAAATTGTTTTGGAAACTAGTTTAGAAGCATTTACCGTGCCAATCTTTACTAAGCCAAGTGGAGGTTTGTGATAATGGACTAACCAGATGCAATTCAGCAAACAGATGCGACCTTGGCACTGTTTGCTGCTGTGACCATCTTTTTGCAAGTCACGTTTGATAAACTCCAACAAGGAATATTAGCAGTAGCACATAGACTAAAACGCCGTGGACAACGTCGCGTCTGTATTTGTAGTCTTAATACTAAATTATGTATGTTGCAGTATTTCCACCAGGATAATTTTTATCCGCTAAATCCGTAAACACTCGCTTGCCTATCGTAGAAGATTCCATAATATAACAGCAAATACATGATTATAGAACCAAATATTTACCATTTTTTCTATTACTTCTATTATGAACTACCATGGTCATAGAAGTAGTGATGATCATGATTTGTGTTTGTTTTAAAATGTGTTGAAAATTTTACCAAAAAAATCATTGTTCACTAAAATAAATTGTTATTGGTATCGACAAAAGCGATTAAAATGCAGAGTTCACTTCCACTTCTAACGTACACTTGACTCATTACAAAATTATGAGTTATCTAAATGGGAACATTGGTCTGTAAAAACATATAAAAAATAGGAGCTACTTCATTGACGATGCGAACTGCAAAATAAATCGAATTAATTTTTAAAATCATCTAACAGTCTGTTTTGTTATTTTAACTATTTTAAACTAAAAAATATCAAATTTTTTTCATTAACAAATATTAATGCATGTGGCAGTAGCTAGTGTTTATAAAAAGTGTACCATATATCTCTCACCGACATTTTTTTAAAATAATTTTACAATCTCTAGATCGATCGACCTTCAAAATATGCTTCTCTTACATACACATGCATTAAAGACAAAATATACATAGCATTAAGTGGATTTTAAATTAATAACGCTAGAACCCATTTTCAAGCGAACCCTCGCAGAAAAACCTACAAGCATCAAAGGAAATAAAATCCCAACGACAAAACCACACGATCAAACAAAGTGTCTTTGTTTTCGTCCATGCAACGAAAGGAGCATTGATTGATTGTGGGATATTGTTTGTTCTATGTTTACGTTACGCTGCCATGTGCTCTATTTTTGTTGCCGCGGCATTGTGCCGTGTCCATCACCATGTCCTTTTCAGCCGATGTCACCGGTAGTGGTATGTTCGAGTACGTATGGAATCGCGTTGCCAGATACCGAACCGACCGGAACTCGGATGCAATAGCCGTTTGCCATTATTTCGAGACGCGCAGCACCGAAAATGTCAAACCCTGTTTTTCGCGCCATCCATTCTCAAGCGCTATGATAAAGCCTGCTTTGCCACGGTCGTACGTGTAGTCCAACGTGATGTTGTTCGAAACGCATCGTCGTTTCACAAAAGGCGCGCGAGACGCGAAATCTGATGAACAATCGTTTCACTATTGAGTTCCGTCCGAAAGAGTGGGGCAAACAACAGAAGCCACCGAGCTGCACAATAAATAACAAATTCATTAAGAGATGAAGTACATTAATTTGTATTCTACTCGCAAGTTCTGGACCTATTAATGTCGTTTATTGAACATGTTGTTAAAACCATTGCACTATAATTTTGGAAACGAAAATGAAGGTAAATAACGACTGCTGTGATATACTTTAACAAACTTGAAACGCTTCACACTTTTTGACAGTGAAATTAAGCACATACAATTTACTAGATTTTTTCCTTTCGTGAAAATGGAAAAGAAGTACAAAACATGTTGCCACATATACTCCAATTAACGTTTATCGCAATCATATGGCTACCTAAATTCATATGCGACCGGAAGACGGTATATTGAAGACTTGTCTGCATGCACACGAAATCAAATCACGTTTCCTGTATCTCTTACTCCCGGCAGCAGACGGATTCACGTTCCAATCCACTCAAACTGCCCGGCAACCAACCAACGTTTCTGCAATGCTCTTTGGATACGGTACCTTTTTCGGTTCCATTCCATTTAACACCGATGCTCACCCGACGCTCACAGATCATGGGTGCCCCAACCGCAACCTAGCAGTCCCATAAACTCAATTGACTCATTGCCGGTCGTAACCGAGCATATCCGCTCGCTCGTCTGGGGTCGTTGTCTGAGACATGCTAAAGCCGTACTCAACCTGTGACCTGGACCAACTCGCTACACGAGTACGCTCTTGCCCAAACCCAGCTCCCAAAGCGCCAGGAATGGTCAGTGCAGGAAGCGGCGATGCAAAGTATCAAAACGTGGGATTTTTTCTCGTTTTTATCATAAATCAACCATGTGAGCTGATAGGATTATACGCGACCAAATAAGCTACGGGTGAACTCGGTTTGACACCTATAAAAAAAATCAACTTAATTCGAATCCTTTTCAATCATTTCTGGAATGCACATTTTTATTCGAACGTTAAATAGCAAATAATAAAATTACCGCTAAAGCTGTGCTATCTCAGCTGTTTATATTTCAGTTTTTACAAGCAAAATCTGTGTACAAGCAAAATCTACAAATAAAAAAACGTGTTCATTATTTGTGGTTTTCACGTGTAAATAAGTAAAAACAGAAATATTCTTTTGAATTAGATTTTTGGATTTCATTTTTTTAGACGAGCGTGACCCATTACGTTCAATAAAACATTTATCAATCAAACCGATTTTTCTTACTTCATAGCTGTAACAGAATGACACAGTTCTGCTAACAGTTACAAAACAACCCACAAGCCCTCCCTGTACCGCTTTACTTCTATAAAGTAAACGTCGATTTAAACTTAAAACATAACAGATGTTCTACGTGTTACTGATTAGATGCTTTCGCGAAAGACTCATACTCGAAAATGATCCGCGGCATTTAATTTCTTGTGACAACAAGTCGAAAGACCCTATAAACATAAACTCAAAGCAATTACGATTAATATCAGAAACATTCTTCAACTGTTAGTGAGCCTAAAAAATAAAGAACCGCTTACCGCTGAAGGAAACACCAAACCTCTTTAATATTGTTCGTCCGCTAGCACTCAATGCAGCAGAAGAAAAATTTTATTGGCCCTTCTCTGTAGCTGTAGCCATTCAGAACGTAAACGAACGCAATGGAACATGATTGCCAAAGGTCGATGCATAACTATCAACTAACGATGAATCGAATATTCTATCGCTCCAGGAATACCATCATGGTCCGGACACCGTAACATGTGTGCTAGTTTGCAGTTTTCAAGTAGTGTAATAGAAATAATTCATCCATGCTTTTATCTTAACGTTCTTCCGTCTACTCAGTCTTTGGTGGCGTCCTTCACTCAGTCGTTCCATTCTCGAAAACATACAAGAAACGAACCAGAAACGATGCCTTGCTGAATGATTGCACAACCAGTAAGCTTTAATGTATTTAGGAGTAGCATATAGATTGAAGCATGGAGGAATTTTTGTACAAAATTTTGTACCAATTAAGATCTTTTTTATAAAAATCATACTTCTGCAAACGATTGCTACAAGTATGTTTCAATAATTAGATTCACAATGAGCATGCTTAATCTTAAGGGATGTAAATAGAATTGAAGAAATTTTACCACAATATTTTTAAAACATTTTTAAACAAAATATTTTAAAACAAAAATAAATTAGAGGTGCTTTTTTTCTTAAACATTCAATGTATTACAAAAAGGAAAACTATGTTTAGTAATTGTTCCAATTTTTTAACAAAAAGGAATGTCGTTGTGATACCTCTTTACTGTGTTAATTAAGAAGGATCCAAAGGAACACCCTGTAATGATAAAAGTGATTAAGAGAAACTTCACCTTATAAGTATACAAGGTCTTTAAACATTACTACATTCTAAGGCATCGGTAGTCTCTTTTAGTAAAACATCTCGGCATTGTGTAACACAAGATTCGATCTAAAACTACACGAGAGAATGAAAACTTTGGTCGTTCCCGTTGGGCTCAAAGAATGCGTTTTGGTTGTGTAGTGCATTTCGGAAAATGTTGAATCGACCTCATACACCGAGGTAAATAAAAACGCACCAACGCTCGTCTACGTTGTTCCCGCTGATACCGTAGTCTTTTTTCACTTGCAATTTCTTGCAATTCCGTATAATCTTGTTTCTCTGCTAATCTCAATCTCAATTCAAGTTGGTCTACGGTTTCAACCACAGAAACTTCTGCAAATGTAGCAACAAATTAAAAGAATGTGTTTCCTGCGCTGTATGTGGCCAGCATAGATGATGCAAATTGTACAATTCGCGTTGCCGTATTCTTCAAGTTGCTGCTTCTGAAATATGAAAAGTATCAGTTTTTTATCATTAATTCGGTGTCATTTTTTGTTAATCAACATCTTCCTGTGCAATTGATATGCAAATATCCATAGTGAAGAACGGTAACTAGAAACGCAAAGGTTGGTTGATCAAAAAGTTTATCATTGCTAAAATGTGTCTAATTTAAAACCTGAACCATGAATAAAAACACTCGGTTTAACCATCACTTGTTGTGTTCTTCTTTATCGGTCATATCCTTACTTCCCATTATTTCTTTTTAACATTTCTGCAAAACTTCCTTATCAAATCCTAATTTACAAAGGATCTTAGAACTGAGACTTTATTGGATAGGTGCTTCATATTCATTCACAACTTACAGGGTCCTGATTAATCTCACACATGGCGCCACAAGTTACCAAAAGCGACTTTGAGGGCCATTATCAACTGCAACTAACTGGCAACAATGGATTGTACACAGATATCGTCAAGATGGTTCCAGACTGGATTGTCCTTTTGCATTCGCTTATCGTGAAGGTTTGAGAGCAGAGAGAACTACCATTATACAAAACAGGTAATAAATTGAACTGTGATCACTTCCGTCCTCAACGTCACCTATAAGATCATGTCCCGAAGATTCGTTAGCGGACTCATTTCCAGTTGTTCATCTACTTGAAGGCGGCCAAAGATAACGTAGCCCCGAGCGAACTAACGAATATTATGCAAGAGTTTCTCTGCAAAGCTGGTGCTGAACTTCTTCTATTTGGCGTAACGACTGAAGTCAAGCCTGCCGTTTTGCCAGCTTACTAGACTGATTTTTTACCACCATAGCTGATTGGTCACTCCTCGCTAGGGCAAGACTGTCCGAATCGGATCATGGTACTTTTTCTGTCGTGTGAAAGACCGACACCGCTACCACTACACCACCGGGCAGACCGGCCTGGTGCGGATGCAGTTGTTGTGTCGAACGTTATGTCGTAAACATTTAAGTTTTATCAGGGTATATCAGCTCTTGAAAATTTCAAGCAAATTGCAGGTTTCGACATTTGAAGCATGATCCTCCTCGTTCTATAAATTTCCTTTGTTTCGCTCGTGGTATTGATATCATTAGACAGATAAACACGACGTACACTCAAATGAAAAATCACTAGGTTTCGAATAATGATCAAAACGATGAACTCTGAGTACCTACACGCCAGACACCCTGACTGTAATATAGCTTGCCTAAGGATTCAGAGAAATGGTACCTATACGAAATCCAAAACTCTCCAGCGATCCAGAAATTCCATCATCGGTTAGGTGTATGGAAGCAAGTATATAGAAGAGGAAAATGAATCACAAACTAGATGAGCTATTTCGTGTACACCAGAATTCCGAAGTATACGATTGGGTAAGAAATATGGCGAAAGTGTAGAACTCATATGCTATCATATCTATATTTGTCTATGCCAGAGTGACCTACACGAACCAAGATTGTGTATGTTGTGAATCACAAAGAAGGAGATTCAGTGCGTCAGGCACGCTGAATTTCAGTTGACTGAGCATCATTAGAATAACACCGATGGATCACGAAAATCGCTTTTTTATAAAAACATCCGCAGAGACGTATCTGAAAAAATATAAAACATATCCAAACATTTACAGAATATACACCATTTACAAAGATCAATCTCCTTGTGCTCCGTGAGAATTTTATTGCGTTTTGCTTATTGCATTAGTTTTACAATTATTTCTGTTTATTGCGATAAAAACTTGACGAGATAAAATTGTTAATACTATGTATGCATTCTGTAAAATACACATTCAATTCTCACTTTTCATTGGCCCTGGAAGCAGTCAAGTTATTGCACCGATATCTATTCTCCAAGTAGGCTCTGTACCGATGAAACCACTTCACCTTACCTGCACTGCAACTGTCACTGTACTACTGCATGTCTGTCAGCTGTCACTGAGTATTGATAAATTACGTAGAAAACCTGATAGTCTGAAATATTGCTGTTATGTTAGCACAATATATTTGCTAACCTCATCATATACCTTTTGACACTAACTGTACGTCCTTACAAATTCATCTCCTACCATCAGACTCTCGATGCCACAAAAACCGTTCACAGAACAGCCGTATTCAATTATGTTTATAAAATTCCTTAAAAAAGTGAGACATTCAAATATTGGCATTTTGTATCCTCTTTTTGTTGTATTAATCTATTAACCATCATTACTCACTAACATGGCATCGTTTATAGTCGACAAAATGTTTTCATTTCCAGTAAGCTGCAACAAGTAATCAGTTCCAATTACTTTGCAATTATTGTGGTTAATATGTTCATACAGTTGTTTTTTCGACTGAAAGTTGACAAAATGATGATTATGGTGCTCCCATAGTCGATCGTACATGTTTTCTTATCAGTGGAAACAATTGTGTTGCTTTTGGAACTTTACTGGTTATGAGCACTCGAACAGTGTGAATAAATTAATTATTTTATTATAAATATTGTCAATAAAATCAACTGTTCTTCGCCAATCATTTGATTCACAGATGAACTATATAGAACCCGTCTACGTTATGAAACTATGAACACTAAAGATTATCAACATAGTAGAACCTATATTTTGTTTTTCACAACTGAATTGAACATAACAGCCCTTTCTTAGAAATCATTTATATCGTCTCAGTACAGCAAAACGGTTGCTTTTGAAACTTAGATTCTCCAAACCTCATCATCAACTGTCGACAATCTTCCAGCAGCGATGGACATCAAAGCGTTCGACATGCTTCGCCTGGAAGGTGATTCGACAGGTGATAATGGATTATTATTGTCCGGATCTCATGTGCTGTTTCCGTTGACTGGAGATGACAAAGATGATGAGGAAGGGCTTGACTTTGGTACGCTGGAACCATTGCTACTATTGCTGCCACTGCTTCCGCCGCTATTAAAGTTATTGCCAATTGCATACATACTGCGTGTTGGTGAACGGACATTTGTCGCGGGATTGTGAAATTTCAATAGTTCAACCACTGTTATTGCTACTTGCACAATACCGCGACCTTCCAGGACATCTGCCGCACAGCATAGAAGATTCTATAACGATATGATTTGAAGAAAAGACAATATATTATATTCTCGATGCATTTAATTTATTTCAGTGAAAGCACAATAAAATGAATCGTAGAGAAATGATTACACATTAGATGCCATTTTTTATTCAAGTATAAACTTAAGCCTTAACGTCAGTCAATAGAAAGTCGTTTCATGATTACTGTAATGATGCGTGTAAGCATGGTAATGCATGGTTTCCAATAACTTATCAATCATTATGTTAAACTAGCGACATGGTTATTATAAAAGCTTGAATAATTTTAAAAATGTATTGATGTTCAGCATGTTTCTAATGCTTTTATTTCCAATGAATGCATACACATGCCTTACAGAATAAAAAAAGTCCTTGAAACTGGACCCAGTCCAAACAATTAATATCCGTCCATTGAAGCTCATTTCATATCTTCACCTTATCAAACGCACGTTATGGATGGTCTTCTGAAGAATAGTTTATTTAACCGATTCAAAAACTACTGCACGAAAACGGGAAATATGTATTGTAGTAGTGTTATTTCATTGCAAAGAAACCTAAAGTTGCAAAATTAGCACGTGTATAGACCCTATCTCACTGGACATATAGGAACATATTAAAAGCAGTTTATGTTTCATCTGCATCGGTTGACATTCAACAACTGTGTAGAGACTATCCATCTGCAATGACAAGTTAACTAGCTTTAAATGAATGTATCTGTATTCATTTAGTTAAACAATAGACACACAAAATTTTACTGACCATTTTTATAATTTTCTTTGCAATATCGTTCACAACATTCTTGTTGTGTTAAGTTCAAGAACCCCACTTTGGTGTATTATTTGTTGTATAAAGCAGTCAATCAACTCTATTCTAAAGTTCAAACTAAGTCCCTATTACTAAAGATTCTATTTAAATAGATGCGTAAGCTTCACCATCACAATTCCATTCATTCACAAAATAAAAGTAATAAAATAATTTTAATAAATAGTGATAAATATTTACGTGTATAGTTAATTTAAGAACCTCAAAAAATCCGTGGGAAAAATATTATTTTTGCACTTTGAACATTTGGTAAAGATATTTTTATGTTTGGAAATGTTGTAAATGGTAATTTAAAGGAATGCCTATTGAAAATAATCGCCAGATCGAATCGAATCGCCAGAATTACACAATTCCTAGCAATCATTTTATTCTATGTATATTCTAGCCGTAAACCTGACACAAGTAAAAACGTCATTATTGTATAAATTAACATAAATAGCTGCTCAACTACCCTACATGTTTTCATCGCGGCTAATATTTAATCGTTTTCAATGTAAACTTTTCACTGAGATTTATTTGGTTCACTGAGAAAATAGAAGTATCTTGCATTGCAAATATAGTTTCAAACAGATACTTCAGCTTCTTCACGTTTCATCTATAATAAGGCATCGCTTCTGTATCA
>JXWZ01005715.1:0-10566 GCA_000956215.1 Anopheles farauti No. 4 | reverse complement strand
AAAGACGACGTTGACGAAGCCGCTGAACCTCCCCCAATCCCCCTCGGCCGAGCGTCCAATCAACCGTACGACCTGCTGGCATGCTGGCCAAGATATGGTATCCACCACGCACTGGTTCTGGACATCCTTAGGCGTACATTCGATCCGACACTCGGGCGTCTTCCAGCCCCACCAGCCGTTTGCGACGTGTTTCCAAATTCTTTTGTCAGTTGTCAAGTGGGTTCCAGTGAAGCGAACGCGAGCGAGCGGCTCCTCCGGTCCCGAGGCCAGCAGGAGATTACTTTTGCATGAAAAGCACCCAACCGAGCACGGGATTCACCGGAGTCGGCCGTGAATGCTGTTGGAGGGTTTGGGTGGGGTTTATAGGAGATGCAAAGAGCACGGGTTACGTCGCTTCCTCGCGACGTAATCCGTCCGATCTCGAGTGGAATGAAGGTGCTGCCGTGCTGGTTTGGTGCGTGCTTTTGGACTATTTTCCGAGTTCCTCTTCCACATGATCTCATCGGACGCACACACGCGGGCACGCTCGAACGCAGAATAACCACGTTTTCGGCGACATCCGACAGACGAATTTCTGCCCTGCTGGCCTGTATATATGCCACCCATTTCAAAAAGAACCCCAGTGCCACTCGCCAACCCCCCAGAACATCTGCCCCGTTCCGTTCCGGGACTGTCGTGCGCTGGGGCGGTCTTTTATTCTGTCTCATTTAAAATTAATAACATCTGCACGCAGTTCCCTGCCGTAGCGCACCCATCTTTCAGCACACTTGAGTGTGTTGGTTCGCTGTTTCCTGCCCCATGTTCGGTACCGCTTCCGTAGCCACCGTCGCCGGATTTAGAACGCAAAACTCTGGCGGTAGGGCGTCCCGACCGATCGACAAAGGCGTTTGGGCGTTTGGTTTTCATCGCAACCGAAGGAAAGGAACCGTGCACAAGTCGTCGATGGTCCTCGCTACCTCGTGCTGGACAAAGAAACACCGATAAAAAAAAATCAACAACACACCACTAGGGGAGCGGATGCCTTCGGACGTATTGCGTCGTCCGATCGGAGTGGGTTATGTAATTTGAACAATCTATCGGAATTCGGTCCACTGCAGTGCGACGCAGCCGGTGCATTCTTCGCAAAACGCAATTAGGTTATGACACAGTAGCCTGGTAAGAACCGAACGAAACGGACAAACATCCCCATGAGCCGAATGCACTCATAGGAAGAGATTCTTATTACTTTCGGCAACATTTGGCGTTTCGTGTGAGGTTTGAGGCGTGAGACTAATAACAGGGCGACGGGATGGTTAAGAATGAAAATGAAAATGTATGCAAGGTGTTCGTCGATACGATTGCGATACACCTGCTGCGGTTTGGCAGAGGAGTTTTTCATTCTACATAAGTGTGATCAATGCGGAAATTGATGAAAACAAATTGCGAAACAAACCAGATGTACAATGCAGTTTTCATGATCATTTTGATAGCGTTTTTTTGGGTTTAGTGCATTAAATTTAAACAAAAAAAAGTTGTAAAAAAGCAAGCACTGACAAGAATTTAAAAAGGTAATTAAAAATATCGAACCGTTTTTGCAATTAAATTACGAGTTCTTTCAAACGTAATGCATGGAGGTTTTAGCGTTGAAGCGTATAAATTTATTTTTAATTTTGCTTTTTGATTTCACATTTATAGTAAAACTCGACAAACAAACATTTACAAAATGTCTTACAAACAAACAAATAGATTTCAAATATGTTGCACTAATAGCAGAAAGATTTACAAATCAAAGAGGGATATTTTTATTGTTTCATGTTTTTCATCGGTTATTCCATTATATCGGATGAAATAAAGTTATTCTTTCTTTTATTTACTATTAATTTAATTACTTTATATAAATACCATACGCTGTTACTATTTTTTCATCTGAACTATATTAAAACATATTAAGCTGTATTAAACATGATTTTAGTAGTAATAATTATTATAGGCTGGTGTATTATTATGGTATGGTAACAAAAACGATTGCAATTTATTATGTCTTAAAAAGAGTTTTTGGACAGATGTTGATATTTTTGTGATATTTCGAAATAATGCTGGCTTAAAGGGATTAAAAAAAATGCCTCAATATTAACGAATTGTTTGCCAGTATAATGAGTATTTCAATCTTATATACAAAACCCGTTTTGATGAAAAGATCGAAACGATCTTAAATTCCCTTCCCTTTGCTTGTACTGTTCCCTTGCAGAGAACAGGTTACATTACATCACACAACGTAGGGCAAAATAAATAGAATATTTTACCAGAGCCATAAGTCACACGCCACGCACTGGAATCGGTGACCTTTGAGGCATTCTAATCGCGGCCCGCACGGTTTCGTGGCCACAAATCATCTCCCCTGACAGCCTACACCGTGGCCGATCGGTGCTGTGACACCAAGCCCGGGACGAAGCTCCTGCGGTTTTTCCCTTTCTGGGCAGCGAAACCACCGCCACCATTTACGATCTTGGAAAACCGTCCCGATCACCTTTGTCTGCACACTTCTTTGCTCGAGTGTGTACATACCGTATGTGTGTGTGTGTGTGTGTGTGTGTGTGTGTGTGTGTGTGTGTGTGTGTGTGTGTGTGTGTGTGTGTTTGGTCACCTTTTAGCACACTTTTAGCACCCGCAGCGATGCCACGTTCCATGCCACGGTCGACCATAAAAATACACCACGTTCACGTTCTGGACGCAGGCGACACGCATCGTACATCCGGCCGGTCGGTTGACGATCGCTCGCCCTGACCTGATTCCGTGACAACCCATTATGAAACGGCTGTGTGGTGTTGTGTGGCGTGTGCAGATGTTTGCCGCGGGACCGCGACCCATCGGATCCTCCGGAACAGCGCGGGAACGTTCGCGCGAAGGAAGGCCCGGGCCGGACGAGAACAAAGAATCTCAAACACATGTTCGCACACGCAGCAATCGGTCCGGGACGGATCGTTGGAAGATTTAAGACCCACGATCGGGGTAGCGGGTGAAGATGTATTTTTGGGGATGGTTTTCATTAAAGAACGAATTCCGTTGATTCACACGATCCCGTCCGTACTCGCACTCGTTGCGGCCCGAGATCATAAATTATGCGGCCCGATACGACAAACACATGTGTGCAGGCGTTGCTCGGGGCGATGATTTCATTGAGGGAAAATCGCATCATTTGCGTGCGCTGTTTGCGAATGGGAAATCAACTAATGGACGCTTTTCGTGCCACTAGACTAGATGCGACTAGATAGGCCGAGATTTCGTGATCGCCGCATCGGTGGAAATTCTGAAGGAAATATTTAATATCCAACGAAATAATAAATCATGCCTTCCGTGGGGTCTTTCGGGAGAAAATAAAATGACGAAACTACCACCCAAGCACTGCTAGTTTTATGTTTCAGTTTTCGATTAATTTAAGAGCGGATGTGCAGGTACTTCACCCAATATTTTAAGCAGTAAGATAATGAAAACCATTGTTTAAAGTGAAACCTCGGGCGCACTTTCTCACACCATCGATCGCAAGTCGTTACATTTTTATGATCTGCCTCGGACATTTTTCAATTCCGTTTATGAGTGACAAGTGTTTATTCTTGACATATTCTAAATATTACACTCTATGCAGCTTCGTGTTCTTCGTCGTAAATCAAACTAAGAAGAAATAAATACAACCCAAAGAACATCGCAAACAACCGTCGTAGCGAGGGACGATTGAACCGATTTTATTTTTTTTTTATGTTTACTTTTATTTATTTCATGCCGTTCGCTTAGTTTTATTGCGGATGCATAATTCTTGTCGCAATTGCTTAGAACATAATCTGGAAGAACATACTTAAACAATCCGTGTTCCGTGGACACAATCGATCGTTGTTCAGATAGAACGCACCCAATCTGTTTTACGATCATGTTTGGTCATAATTTGTGCTGTCTTGAGAAAATAATTTTAAATAAGAAAAAACATTCATCAGCCACTTCTACGCAGCTTCCGCGCTGGAGGTAAACACCGAGAAGAGCGACAATAGTTTACATTTACGGCATAAACTAAACGCGTTAACCAACACGCTACGATAATCGGATTTATGGAGCGACGCGAATTGCGACACCCTTGGGCGACCCTTACGCGACATTTCTGTACGCTTTTACTTGTCGCGTTTCATTCCTTCATACCCACAAAAAAAACCCCGAAAGGCCTCTGGTACGCATCGTTTTATGACCAAACCGCTGGCATCTGGAGCCACCCAGAATTTGTGTCATTTGAGTACGGCCGTTAAAAACTACACGAAATAAAGGGCAGCAAAAGAAACTTTCCTCCAATTCCCGTTCCAATCATTCCATTGCAGCCATAATCGCCGGCGCAGGAAACGATTGTCGCCTTTTCGAAGTGACGACCGGCTCGCCGGGAGTCCCGGGGAAATGGGGGACGCGCCTTCACGGTCACGTTTTTCCTGCGGTGCAACGTGAACGGTTTTAATTGAAATGCCTGCCGAAAAATGGACGACCCTATAATTAAGCAGTTAGCACGGACGCCATTTGAATATTGAGATAAAACCCGTTTCGATCCACGCGCGGCCCTTGCCCGGGCTTGCCTTGATCGTCTTCAATTGCGCAAGCTGCGGGCGGAACCACGGTACGATGAGGTGGATCGTTTTCAAAGAAAGAGAAGAACGACATAAAAAAAAACAAACAAAATCATCCTGGTCAGGAAAACGAAGCTAATGTAGGCGAAACTTAAAGCGGGAAGTTTGAATCGACACCCGCAGGTAATTATCAGCTATCAGTTATTAAAATGACACGTCTTGCTTTCTTCTTACGATGCTCCGTTTTCTATCAAATTAGGCGTGCTTGAGGGCGATAATCGTCCGCAGTGGACGAATTTCCGGCTGGCGATGAGAAAAATACGTTTTCACTGCAGTAAAAAGGGTTTTTTTTTGTTGCAGTTGAGAATGGGCAACTGCTCATAAAGGAAACTATTGATCGTGTACCCTTTCCCCGGTAAGAAGAGCACGGAGTACGGGAAGCATAAACTAGCGCATAGTTTTATCGCGTTCCTCGAGATGGAAAGCATATTTTCGGTTTCACTTTCACGTTCCCCGGGCGAGGATGCAAACGGATGCGCCATTTTCATGGTCATGGGTAAGCGTATGTGGCGTCACCAGCGTCTCCTTCGACGAAGAAGAAGGTCAAGAGGAAAGCTCTCTATCTCTCGGTGTGTGTGTGTGTGTGTGTGAGCGTTTTTATGTAGTACATATTGTAAAATGTGTTGCAAAGCACACAGCACAAAATAAAACTGTTGCCAACACACTCAAAAAAAAGGAAGTGTGGATCCTTCCAGAAAACACTGCCAAGGCTCCTCCCGTCCTCCAGCCCCCCCTCCCCACTCTAGAGAAGATGAAAGTGGTTGAAAGTGGTGTGATTGAAACAAACGAAAAAAAAAAGAAGCGTACCAGCGTACGATAAACGACCCGGGTGGGTGGATGGGCAGCATAAACGCACACACATAGAGACACACGGATACAAACACAGGCGAGCGTTACTGCAGTGCAGTACTTTCCGAGCCATCCGAGCCATCGTAGTGTGCGTGACAAGTCCTGCCGGGCTTTTTGCGACCGAACCTGGTACAAAGTCAAGGTTAAGCAATTGAAAAGCGCATGATTGCGACGGCGTGCCGAGCTGGGTGGTAAGGTCCTGCCTCGGGACCCTCGCAACCCGTTCACTGGCATGGGTGGGAGGAGGGTGGGAGCGGAGTCCCTACCAACCGGAAGCCGCCCGGACGAGCAGCCGCACTTGGCCCGGGCACGTTTCACACGGCGCTGGGAGCGAACGAAAACCATGGCATGGCAACGAGCATAATAATGTCGCCGCCTGTGGGGCGTAGCCAGCCGTTGCGCCCGTGTTTACTGCCGGTTCTTCTTAGCTTTTTGGCACAAAATTTGCACAACGTGCCGGGCGCACTCGTGTGTGCGAACGAAGGACGCAGGGCGTGAGCGTAAACGGTACGCCACTGGTAATGGTGAGCCCGTTTTGCTACTTACCATAAGCGAGCGATAACAAATTGCACTGCAATTTTATCGAGCGCTCATATCGATGCAGGATTCGTTGGGGGGTTTTTTTTTGCGGTATTAAGTCGTTTGCTCTAGTGTTATTGGGTGATTTTTACATCATCGTCTGAAGACGGCAGTAAATGAGGCGGAAAACAGCGCTCGACAAAGTGTGTATGTTGAAGAATGTGATAGAAACTTGCGTCCGGTGACTAATGGGTATGACTTCATTCGAAAGTGATTTCTGATTTATTTCGAGAGAGGTTTGTGTTTGGTTTTGTTATAAATGATGATATTTTTATTTTAAAAAAAATCTCATTTTTTTATGCTTCCAATATTGAATAAATTGATATTCTACCCTATAAAAGTGTAATCTGTAGAGCTATTTTTACATATTTTTAATGAGACAAAAGACTAGAAAGTTATAAATTCAGCAAATATTTCACACACTGAGTCTGAAATTCCTAAACTATCTACATCAAGAGCAAAAAAGAAATAAAAAAGTTATCCTAAACATAGAAACATGTAGCTATTGAACCATTGAACCAGCCATTACTTCCGCCGAAAGCGAAATAACCGATCGATCAATTCTCGGATTCGCAATCGACCAGGAGCGGAAGAAAAACTATCCGGTTTTCACTCTCCTTTGAATTAATTGTTACTTCACCAAATTCATTTCAAATAAATATTCAAGCATTTTTTAAAAGCTTAAGTTTTACACCTTTGATTTCTTGTTTTTCTCTACTCTTGGCATAACAACCAAGGTTGCCTTGGTTACCTGATTACCTACCATGTTACCGGCATACTAGACTAATGGCAGCATACTAAATGGCATTAAACCAGCCGCTTTTATATAGTTGATATAGAATGATAAAATCTATTTAAAAGCAGTTTCTGCAAACAGAATCACGGTGCGAAAAAACGCGATCCTGCAACGCATTTGCCGTCGTCAGCCGTGCCGCATATATTTTTAAAATCCTAATCGAATCCAGATCCGGTCTTCCGGACGCAAAAATAACCCGACCAAAAATAGTCCGCTGGAAAAAAAAAAAATACTTCGCTTCCAGCAATCGGAAGCAGCTGCAACAGCAAGCTGCGCATTATCTGCCGGAGCACGCACTCGTCGTCGCCAAGCCCATTAGTCTGCACCTGCACCACTTTTTGGCCACCAGAGACCACTGTCAGGGCCGGCCGGTGCGAAAAACACACAACTAAGTGAACCAAAATAAAATTAAAAAAAAAACCCACTGGATAGGAATCCATTTCTGTGCGTGGAAAATATTCGCTCGGAACGACCTCACTAATAAAAAAACAAATATTTCGCACGGGACAATCTGATACTGTTTTGTCGATAGAAGAGCGTGCTGTTGTTTTTGAGTTAAATAAATAAATTTAAAAAAAAACCTCCACACACCAACACAGGACGCTAACTGTGTGTATCCATGACGCCCGAAAAAGATGGCCAACATTGCGTTTTTTTTTCTATCTGCGCCCCATTGCTTCCTTCCCCCTCGACAAACCCAGCTTTTGGGGACGTAAAATCGTCAAACGATGACGATAAACGGACGGCCGTGTTTCTGGTGGTGTTTGATCGCAGCAACACGATGCCACGAATACCACCGACAGCCGTATGTGTAGCATGGGCGAGTATGTAGCAGCACGTCGTGCTTGTATGTGTGGTGCTCTTGAAAAGCGGAAAAGTGCAGCGGCGAGCACCATCACCACCCGGGTGGGCAGGAAACGCCTGGAGATGTTGCGATTATGCAATATATTATGAAAGCCCATCCAGGATGGGACCCGAACACTTGCCCGACCCGGATGGGTGGTGGAGGAGCGGTCGGACGGAAGAAGGGACCCCTTGCCTTGCGGTGCCGCCTCACCACCCAGGGAATGGCGTTATTTATGTTGGCTCTTATGTTTGTCGATTCGCCGTCGACCTCTTTTTGTCCTCTAACGAAGCGGTAGGGCGGTAACGGGGTAAAGACGGACGGTTTCTCTACTCCGATACAGACACTTCCCACAGGAGCGTGTTCCCGTTGTGTCGCTCACTAATCCTTCCACCACCGGCGAACTGGATAATGGTGTGTGTGTGTGTGTGAGTGTTTTTGAGTTTGTGTAGGATGAGTTTTAAACTCTTCCCTTCCCGGCTCCCTCTTTTTTGGAAGGCCCTTAGTTCGGGGTTTACATTAGCACATTCGCGAATGGTACGCCAAGGCCTACATCGAATTTGCCACTTTTCGGTAGCGCAAAATTAATTTCCACGCACTTGCACTGGTCGGGCAAGGGGAGATGAGATTTTAATGAATTCGCAAGGATTCGCGTACACGCGTTCGGTTTTAATGCGCGGTGGGGGCAATTCCAAAAAAAAAGGAAAAACGAATTAAAACGCGAGCGACGTTCTACGTGAAAATACGCCACCCGACGCGGGAGTGAAAATGACAGTCCAATTTTCACTTCCACCCAACAGCGGGTACCAATTTTCTCTTTACTTGTTTAGATTACAGTCGTTTGTATTTTTTTTTTCTGTTTTGTTTTTGGTTCGCAACGGTGTCTGCGTGGGAGCGAACTATCGATCGTGTGGGCACACGCACACATTCGGGTTTCGATTTCATGTTGCAGGTATTTACGCGTCGGATTCGCTGCCGTGCACCCGAAAATGCACCGTAAAATTGCATGTGGGGGCCGCCCGCCGTGTGGGCCATGTGACGATGCTACTAACATACATTCCATTCGAACAACTACATCCACCGGCGGTGATCTTGTACGTACAGTGAGTGAATAATTTTCTACACCTTTGGGGCTGACCAATTTGGAATTTGGGCTGACCCATTTTTTAAAAAAATATTATATACATATATTTTTTCTATTTTAAAAACAAAAGATATAAGAAAAAGAGATATTTTCTGCGATGCTACTTTGTTTCATTCAACTTCAGCAAATAATTGTTCCTTGTTTAAATTAATATCCTCACCTGTACTTTACGTCGACCACGACGGGCTTATATTTGCGAATTTACATGAACGGCCTGGAGCCCGTTGGAATTGTGAACCATGAAGTGCATCCAACACTACTCGTTCTTTCTCTTCTCCCACATGACTACACCCTACCTCTCCTTATCACCCTCCTCTCCAAACCCCTTTAAAAAAAGTGAATTGAGAAAGAGAGACCACAGGAAACGCAGGCATCGAGCTCGTGGAAGAAGTGCATGCTTTGACTTTCAGGTGACATTCAAGTTATTGCATTTTCGGGGCTGCAGTTGCAGCCTGGATTCTTTGCAGTGTGCGAAACAGGATGGAAAAGGCGAAAGACAAAGAACGCGCGGCCTAACACTGCATTACGGCATTGTAAGTCTTTAATACGGTTTGCGGCGAGCGAAACAAAATCGTTCGCACTACTGAAACATGAGTACAGGGTTTGGCGAAATAATATTGATTTGTACGAAGGTATTTTCATACTTGGGAGGATTTTAGTTCGTTTTATTGAAACACACATAGTTTGTTCAAAATGTATACGAATGTTATGCTTTCTTGGTATTATTTTTATGGAAAGTATATCATTTCTATCTTTTTGCTAGTTGTTTAAGTATTATTTTTTAAAGAAAGAGGATAAAATACAATAAATACAAAGCACCGAATAAATGTTTCTTAAGATGAAATAAGTAGTCTTGAATTGATCTGTTTTTCCATGAAAAAAGTTTTCTTGCTTTATTCATTGCTATTCATTGCGATGACTTTGATGCAGATTCTAAAAGAAACCATTTTGCTCTTGGTTAAATAAAGAATTTAACGAAATTTACTGAATTACGCAAACTACAGAAGCAAATGGTGAATGAAAACTTTAGTTAGACTAATAGCGCTGTATTGTTTTAAAACAAAAAACTGTGTTTTTAATTAATATCAGTCATAATTAAGAAAATCAAATGAAACAAAAAACTTCGAAGCAGGTGAATGTTGTTATTGCATCTGATATTTTTTAAAATTCGTGACAACAATCTACAGCCGTGCAGAAAAAGCATACGAAGTTTTATAAAAATGGCAAGATATGGAAAAAGGTACTTCTACAAATTCTCACAGGTATCGAATAACGCAAATAAGTTTGTGGAAACGAGAGATAAAAATTTAATCGGGTGTTCAACAAAAGCTACAACATTAAACAAGCTGTTCAGCTCAGCTTCCACCGAAATCGTTCCATTACATTCCACAGTAAAATGAGGCGTTTAAAGGTGATTTAATGCACGGTATTTAACATTTCCAGCTCACCCAGACGGGCTGGCTGACTGACTGACAAACATTGTTGCATCGAGGCACCTTTTTTTTCATTCTTTTTTTTTCGCTTTGCTGCTAAATTCGCCTGACGCTTTGGATGGATGCATTTTCCCGAAACCGATGCTCTCGCCCTCCCCCTCCCTCCCCCTCACATCTCCCCCAGAGTCGAGTCGGGACGCCCGTGACCATGGCTCGTTGGTGGGTTGCACTGCTAACACACTTCAATGCAGCGCACGAGCGGCTGAATTCGACATCCGGTGCAGGCG
>JXWZ01005714.1:0-23674 GCA_000956215.1 Anopheles farauti No. 4 | reverse complement strand
CTAATTACTTATCCATGGTACGATTGTCTGCTTCGAGCCGTTCGTTACTTTCCGATAGGTAGTTTTCTTGCATTATACTGGTTTGTACTATCCCTATCGGCATCAATCATTCCGATCTCTTCCACGTTGTGTATGTAAATTGGCATAATTTTCACATCTGCAACACGTTGAGATGCGAACTGGTTGCGGTGAGTAGCACACTCTACATGAGACGGCTCAACCACAACCGATACCACTAACTGTGCAGTTTTGCGCAGAAAGTGCAAAAATTAAGTCTCGAAGACACCTTCCGCGAAGATGTCTTGCTGCGCCGCGAAGATGCCAGCTCGCCTAGCATCGGTGCCCGTTTCACAGGTTTCAATCAGCTCAGGAACGCGCAACAGGATTAACCGCACAGCATCACCTCCTGTTCCACGTGCGTACGGGCACAGGGAGGCAATGAAATGAAATGATTACCGATAATGATTATTATTTTCGTTCGTGCTCAGCGATCCAATCAACGCAGCGCGCACATGCTTTGCCTACGAATCGTGCCTGAAACACACATACACATATTTTTAAAGATTAATGGGGCCATTAGCCATAAATTACTGCACGGCGGGGCGATAGTGCACTTCAGATACGTGGTGCCTGAAAACACTTCTTGCCAGCGACTAGTGGAGTCAATCGAACTTGCTCAACCTGATCCTAGGTATGAGACGTAGGTATAAATGAAGTTCGCATTTCTGTATCGATTCTTCCCATTACTGGCCTGAGAGGTCAAGGAGTTAGTTTGAACCATTTTTTCTATAAAATGGTGCAGAAATTTGTTCAAATTTTGGATAAGAAAATATTTCAAAACCATTCAGCTCAAATAATAACCATCAAAACATAATTTATATTTTGATGCTAGTTGTCAATGTTATTAAATATTAAATATTAAATCAGTATTAAAAATATGTTCAATATAAATTTTTAGAATGTGCTTTTTGCTTACAGAATAACCTAGATTTGTAACATAGGTTGATGTAAACCTTAATATATTAATATAATATTTACTTTAATTGAAATCAATAAAAATCATATTTCAAAACTGTTAGTTTTTTGTCATCTAATTTTAGCGTATTTTGAATATTTGCTATTTTGCACCATATGGTAAATAAACCATACAGGTTATACGTTCACACTTTTTTCCCCCACTAGAGGCATGTCACGGGAACTTTGTTCTTTGTTCCACTATTGCGACGATCTCAACGTGGCCACCGCCTGGCGTCACGTTGCTTCAATTTGCATTGTTTCGAACAAAACTCTCATAATCGGAACGAAGTAGAAGGATAAATTTAGCGATATTTTGTTTGCGGTTTCTGGTGTCGCTCGAGCTCTGAAGCTTGTCCGAACCGTCGGAGAAAAGTAACGAGAACCACTGCTCTCCCCTGCAAATGGAGAACCGACAAACTGCAAAATGGGCAATAATAGTACGGCAATAGCAACAGCAAACATACAATAAACGAAACAATGAAAACTACGGCCACCGTCTGCTAGCATAAATAAAGCCAACGCTAAAAACAATGACACAATGTCTCACTACGCCACGGTGTTGTGTTGCCAAGCAGCTCTTATTGCTGCTTTATTTTTGCTTTATCCTTTTGATTTTTGTATTTGTTCGCACAATATGGGACATGCATTATTGCATGCATAGTGTTTCAACAAATTTAGAACACATGGTGTTCCTGGTCCTTTTTTGAGTATCCTTTTGAAGGTTGTTTTGTTTTTATTTTTCATTTTGTGCTGTTTGTATTAGTGCTTACTGTGGTTGTTTGATTTGCACTATTCTTGAACATGTAACCAAAAGTTTTATTGGAAAAAAAACAATTTACTGGTGTATTTATTGACACGTAAAACAAATATATTGTGTAATTTAAATTAAAAACATGTATTTATTAAAATTAGCTTTAAACAAATTTAGTAACTTTTGCTGTTTTTTTTTCATTTTCAGGTGAGTGACTCAAATTAATGTACTTTTTAAATAATAAATGACAAAAATAATGTGTCTAAACATTGTTTACGTAAGTAAAAATTATTCTTTAAGCTTCAAACCACGATCCCAAAATGTTATAAGATTAAAACATTTTCACTTGATAAAATGAAATCCATTATTGTAAGCAATAAGCTATTCTGAATCGCTTCTATCTGGAATTATTTTTTAATCCTTTACTTAAACATGTACCCGAAAGCGTGGTTATCCTTTGTTCTTTTTGAAAGAAAGGAAAGCAGCACGAAGCAATGCGGTTTTGTTCCAGCAGCTTCCCTCAGGTGGAACGAAAACAGCTTCAGCGAGTTCATTTAGTAGCTTCTGGATTCGCTTTTTTTCCCCTCGGTACAGCAGTTTTCCCGGCAATGCGCTCTACCGCCAATGCAGTTCTTTTGTTTCTCGCTCGAGCGCTACAACGATGAGGATAAACAAATTACCTTCAAAAGACTGCAACGGGCGTAGTTCGAGCACGTGTTTCATGGCGTATTTAATTTTCCTGGCTTGGACACCGTATGGTGGAAAATGGATGTGAACCATTTTGTTCTACTTCATACAAACTTATTGCGAGTTTCGTTTTTATATGCATTCTGTTTTTGTAATATTCCAATACTGCTTTTCTGCATCCGCAAATTTCCTCGTGGAATCTTCTCAGCATCTTTTCTGCCACAATTTAAATCGTTGATCGTCGGATTCGCTCTGACCTGGAACTCATTTTGGATGATTTTTTTGCCATACAGAAGAAGCAAAATTTAATTAGCACAATACTTACCAAGCAAATTTATTCCATTCCTCGTCAAACGTTTGACAGCTTAGTAGCACTTTGCCGACCTTCTGCCCGAGCTGGCAATTATCGCACACCGTTTCTTTATCCCTTCCCACCCAAAACACAATCCACTCGACGCCACGCCGCCAAGGCAACCGTGAAAGTGCTTACACTTCGCGAGCGAACTTCGAGTCTCAAGTACTGTGCCGAGTAAAGTTTGCGCTTGCCAACTCAAACCTTTCGCAAATTACCCCCGGCGATGTGCAGCGCAATTCCCGGCGGTGAAAACTTGCACAAACCCAAATCTCGTTCTTTTCTTTCCTCAAGTTTGCTGGCACGACGCTTGCATAAAAAGCGCCTGCAAGACGGTCAGACCGCCGGCTGCGCCTTTCCCTTCGCACATCCGCAGAAACAGAAAAGTCAGGCGCGCTGCTTTTTCCCGAACGCGCCCTGTGGTTGCATCATTTATTCAGCGCTTAATTATCGCACCGTCATCCTGTCAGCGCCAGCGTCACCGTCGTCAACGCGTCTCGATGTGTTTTCCCCTTTATTCCCAGGACGCCTTTGTGGAGGACCTCTCGGTGCCATTCAATCGAACGCCCTTGCCCCCTTTCCCTTTCTTGGCGCTGAAGAGCACACGTTTCTTATGCACCGGTGTTTGTGGTTGTTGTCATTTGTTTCTACCGTTCTTTGGTTTAAAAATGCATGTAGAAACGGTTTCGTGGACTGACAAAAGCAATTTATTACCATGCCTCCCACGCATCGCTACATGGCGGTGACTTTCCATTCGCCTGCATACGATGTTGTAGCCTCCGGTGGTTTGATCCGTCGGCTTAGCGGAAGATACATGATTGTTTGCTTGTCAAGGGAAACAAAGGTTCAAATGCAAGAAGTGGAGTAGATGTGGACGGTGGAACGATCAATGCAATCGTCTGGCTGGTGAAGCGTGTTTGGCTTTGTAATAGGTTGTCGTTTAAATTGCTAACATCGCAAGAACAACAAGGATTACTATTCTAATTAAACGAATTTCTTCTAATCGGGTTGAGCTCTTTATGATGGCTTTTGGCTGCAAAGATCATTGCTCAAACTATGCCTTACATTGATGTATGCCTGTTCAGTGCATTTTGAAACATAATCTTCCACGATATCGATTGGACACCTACGATTGTAATAAGTCCGATTCCGCACCCAAAGTCGCTCCAGATAACTCCCAGGGCCATTCTCGTCCAAGTCCATCGACACCCACGCAACGGGTCGCGGTCGTGAGCGGGTAACGACGTCTTGTCGCTTGGATGGAACAACCCATCGAGTGCAGGGCAGTGTTTACCGATCGCGACCGCGCGACCAGAACGACTGAAAATTGCGTCCGGAGACGCCCTGGTGGAAAGTGGATGGGAAACGCCAACCGCAACACAATACACCGTTTGTACGTGTGAGCCTGCCGGGCAACGGTGGTCCACAGCGACGGTTACTCACACACACACACACATTATATCGAAACTATTACAAAGTTCATTAAATATGTATTTGCCTGTAGCGTCGAGGCGCCAGCCGCTCGCACGAGTTCCGCGTATCCCGTGGACGTGTCTGGTTCGTTCGAGTAGATGGGATAATGCGTAGGACGGTGGGCGAAGAGGGGAGATGGTACACGCGTGTGGACAGAATCGATTACGGTCCTTACTGCGGAGAAGCAGATTGGCCGGAACTCGTAACTGCGAACAAACCCCTCCCGGTTGCCGGACGCGTTTCTGTATGCTTCGGGCAGGGATCGATCCCATGGCGAAAATCGTTCGATGGTGATTGTTTGATTGATTTTATGTGTGTTATTGAAAAATTAATTTCCATCCAAGTGCCAGGAACTGGTTTCACTACTAAGTGGAAACGCCCCCTTTGGCGGGAGCTCCTAAGTGATCACTTACAGAAAATTGAAGTTGGAGAAGTTTGCCAGAAACATGTTGTAAATTTTTATAATGCTCTTTATGCAAGTAATATGATAGCTTGTTGAAAATGAATAGTTAATATTTTTATGTTAACTTTAAATGCAGCTTTAAAACGCAACATTCAAACATCTCATAGATGCTTTAATAAAACGCTATACTAACCACTTCAATCAACTGGTTGTGATCTAATACCGATTGCAATTAATTATCACACACTTTATCGTGCTTCTTTCTGTTTGATCCTGTAATTGCGAAGAAGAAGGTGTCCCATATTCACATCCGCTTTCCACCGCCATAGATACACCATTAACACGAACAACAAACACACACATATACTCCCATAACTCACCTTACCGAACATGGCAGCACCGTCAGCATAATGCAAGCGAAAATCACGACCTTCATGCCTTTATTCCATCCGGCGTTCGTCCCTTGCGTCGCATTGAACCATCGCTGTGAACTATTTACCACACGGCAGCTTCCACGAGCTCGCTAGTCATAATATCCGCCACCGTACACGGTGCAACATAAATTTGCGTTTTATCAAGTTGTCAATTATTTCGAGATTAATTAGATCGGCGGCGTGGAAGTGGAAATTTATAATCACGAAAAACAAGCGTCAGGTTCGTGGTTCCGTCCGCCTCGGATCCGACCCTTTACCTTCGGCCGGGAAAATGCACGCAGCGAAACGGAAAGACTGCCACCGGAAAACTCCTCGTTATGGAACATTCCACGTCTTCGATATTCGAACTCGCCATGTTCCGTTGTGGAGTGCCACGGTTTCATGGCAGCGATCAGACGAAGTGCTGAATTTATGTCGATGAGATATGCGTTGTCGCTACAGTTGTTAGAGAGATTGTTTTTCGGCGTTATTGTTTATTCATGACATCGACTCTCGTCGCGACTAATGGGTATGTCGTCAGCTGTACGGCGCACGAGTCCTGCCGGAGCCGGTTGTTTAGCACTTACGGCACTCGATTGCTTTTAGTTAAGTGTCATTTAAATAATAATGAATGTGGGTGGGCTATACACATTGCGTCATAAGGTTATTTACGGTGTGAAAGGGTTCATTTTACTGTGTATTGACTATTTTGATGACATGAATAGACGTGTAGAAACGATGAAAAAATATATTTTATATTGAGGTCACTAAATAATGAAATCTTTATTGCTATATGATATAGACTATTTCGAAATTTTCTTTCCCGACACAAACACTAATGACCTATTAAATAAAGTTCTTCTAACACATTTCACTTTGTTCCGCGCTTAGGGTACAAAATGGTAGAAAATTGTCCGAAATAAATTTTGATTGCTTTCCTCGCCATCTACCTACCCCCTAGCCCACCGTTTCACTCCCCATCGGAAAACCCACCAAGCAATGAAAAACAACACCACATTTCTTTCCTAATTGACGCTAACACCAACACATTAGTCACTTCCGTTGACCCTATCAAAGCGTAAACGAACTTCTCGCCCGAACGAAAACAATAGTTGTTCAGCCGTGTCGTATCTGAGATGCTGCAAAATGAGAGTGTATTAGAGCGAACGGTTAGTGCTTGTGCTGCTGGAGGGAATACTGTATGGTGCAAGAAATCCATACTTGATTGATGAACTGAGAAAGAGAGGTTTAGATTGATTAGGGTAGCTGCAGCTTTACCCATCCTTTTCAGCATCCTTCGATTTACTGTGAGTTGATCATAGAGTTACGTCTCCCCACGGTCTTCGACGGATAATCGATGAGTCAATTGCACGTAGCTTCTGTTTCATGTTCCATTAATAGAGATGAGCCTTATATTTTCTAACATGTGAAAGGTATTATAATATTTAGTACAGCTTATAATGTTTGCATCGCTTCGTATAAAATTTCATACAAAAAAAGTATTATAAAAGCATTCTACAATTGTATTTTGTCTATAAATTGTTCAGTGTTCTCGAAAACAATCGAATAAAATTTCTGCATTTCTTTCAAGTGTCGTTTTTGCAAATGATAAAGCTTGGATGCAATTTGCTGTAGTTTAAAACAATTGAAAGCACGCTGTGAACCTCAAAGGGACACACCTGTTTCTTTTGTTTTCGGGTGTTTTAAAACATTATTGCTTTGGTTCGTTTTTTGATTAACTTTGCGTTGAATTTATTTTAAAAGAAAAACAACTTTTCTTCACATTGATAGGCGATGTAATTGAACGAAAACGACCCTAAAACACTTTTTACATTTATACGCAGAAAGGTTTAGCTCCACTTTTAAATTACAAAAAGTTACTACTCAAAACTCTCTGTGTAATGGAGACGCCCAGCTCCCTACTCAAAATTTTGCTTTCTATTGAGTTTAATGCTCCAAAATCGCCTTTTCACGTTACTACTACTACCTTAGCTTTAATAGGATGTTAATGATAAACAACACACTCCATCAAAACCTCACACGCTACGAAAAACACATACGCACCAAGAGCCGCACGCAATACAGTCATACTGCTTGATTTTCTGCGTCATTCCATTAGATAAAGCCATAAAGTGCGGAAATAAAAACTGAAAACAACCAACACCACGTTCACATAATGGAAAAGCTAACACTCACCCACACTCCGACGGCCGATCGCCGGACGACAAACCAAGAAATCGAACGTCGAAGTAAAAGCCCTATCAGTAAAAGCGCCCGAAGAACGTCCTGAAATAGAAAGCCTGCTATCATGCGTACAAACACGACCATGAAAAAAAAAGACACGACCGAAGCGAACGTTGACGCAACATTCCATAAGTCCATTAGAAAGGTCGTAAATATTTGGTGCGCTGTTTTCTTCTTTTTTTACTACAGCTGTCTAGTCAAAGTATCCCTTCGTTATTGTATCGGGCTCCTCAAGAGGCTCGATCGGTCTTTATCACATTTTACGATGCCCGGATGCCCGTCCGCTTACGCTCGTTCTAGGTTCGCTACGTTCGATAGCTAGACCGAAAGTGAAATCAAACTTTTACAACCTTACATCACGGACGATCGTCCGACGCGTCCAAACAGTCGGCTCGATTGTACGTGCCATATCTTCTGAAGTACGATACAGCAGAAGCCTTTTATGACAAACGGAAAAGTTCACGCAGGTCACACTAGGAAAGCAAAGCCAAATCCTTAATCATAATTTCACGTATCCGGTCATGGTTCGATCCGTTATAAATGCTTCGCACCAGTTGCTCCAGCTTGGGTAAAAGTTTTACGCCTCGGATGTGGACACACTTTGCACTTTATCAACCACTAAATAACCGAAACTTTATCGAAAAACGTGTGTGGAAGTGAGAGAAACGAGTGAGAGAAAGTGACATAGTGAAAGCGTTGTTCAAAATTTAGAAAGAATAATCGGAAATGATTTTCATCTAAATTTGACTGTGGTTGTGTTAAACGGTAGTGAAAGTTGGTTCTTTTGAATACTGTAAGGTAAGAGGGAAATTTCGATTCTATGACAGTAGAGAAATATAATAACAATACTGTTAACTAATCTAGCAGACTTTGTAGCAGAGTTCATCTGAATTTTTTGGCTTCTATGTATAAATTCACTCAACTCCGATGTGACAACAGAACAATCGGAAACAGTTTGTTAACGATTTGTAAAGATGGTTTTTTGTCTCATAGAAACTTCTTTTAAGTAGAATTCAAAAGCTTAAAGCAAATATTTCGTAACTATGTGGTACAACAAAACCTGTAGTTTGAATTCCTTGAAAAACTCTTGCCATTTTGCTAGACACCACAACATAGTCAAGCACGAGGCTATCTAAAGAATATTATTTTTTATATACGCTCAGCACAACTATGTCTCGTACGGGTGTTGCTTAGAAAGCAAGCCGGTGATGATGGCGACACTGACGGGCACTCCACTAAAGAAAGTGCAAAGAAATATCTAAAGCACAGCAAAGTTGCCGCACGGAACTTGTCTTTCCATTTCTTCGGCAAGTTGTTTTTCATTTTGCCCGTTCAAGCGAAAGATAAAATGTGAACACACAGTCCGGAAAGGAGCGAGCAAAAGGTACTTCTGGCGCCATGAAAAGCCAGAATCTGGCGGAAAACTCCGCAAGGAATCTGCAATCTCATTATTGCCGTCCGTCTTGGTTTAATTCTGCGCTGCGACTGCTTCCTGTTCCACTATTCAACACCCGTGAGACGATGCAGCTTTCAGCTGCTTCCGTTGCTGCAATCTGTGAATAGATCAACACTTTTCACTCATCGTTTTTTTTTTTTTCGTACTTCCAATGGTGGCGCATTCTGCCCAGAATGTTATCGCGCTACAGCCGTGACATTTTCTGCCCCGGTTGTGACGAAAACTCGAAAACTCTACCCTTCCGATAAGCATCGCTTTAGCCCATGGGAATGCTGTGGCATCATCCAAGCACAAAACAGTGCCATATTGGGCTGAAGTTTGGTCGAGCAGCCGAAAAATTTGGAAAAAGGTTTCTCGTAAACTTCTCAAAATCCATTTTTAATGTGTACTGAAACACTGATGCTTACAAGATAATGGTATTATTTTTAAATCGTTATTAATGGACTCGAATGTTCGTATTTTAATCTATTTTTATTTTCTTTTGAGACCTATCAGTCACGCATCGCTTTAACGATTGTACGTTCAGCTCATAAATAAATACATACGTTGTATTTAAACAAATAATTCCAAAATAAAAATAAACAATCGTCTTTCATCATGCTCAAACTTGCAGTGTGAGACGAATCTTTAAGTATGCAATATATCATTTCATACGAATAAAAGCATCATAGCACAGAATGTTCCATAACTATTCCCAGTCCAATAGACAATTTCAAATTCAATTTTCCACCATCTTCACCACCTTCGAACGCTGTTTTTATACAATTTCTCTGCTTTTTATTAAGGAACTTCCGCATTTTCTTACTCACGAAAGACAACCACAAATGAAATAGCAATGCTCTCCGATCCAGACCGACTGGAGCGGTGTAGTGGGTCGTATCCGCCGAGAAATCCAATTTGACATTCATAAATTTATATTAAATTAAGGCAACTTGTTGTGGGTACCTTGGGGTTGGGTTTAAAGTGTTGTTTCAGTACCACCGAAATGATTGCTTTTTGTAAGAAACGGTGCGATGGTAAGCTGCTGCGAAAAGTTATGCTTCTTGGTGGGAAGAGTTTCTTCACTCGCTGACGATGGATCCCTCGGCAGCTGTGGCGCACACTAAAAATGCATTTTCCGCCGTAAGCTTCGGTGTAGAGTGCGCAACAAGCAACGAATTTGAAAAGTTACATCTCCCATCGGGAGATCGCACAAACTCAATCTGCCTCCGTGATAATACGGTGACAATTTTTCACAACGTATCACCTTCTTCAGACCAAAGGCAAGAAGTTGCCGATGTCTTGTCAGGTCTATGAAAGTTTTAAGCTACCGTTCTTTGCAAAATTTATCTTTCATTCAACCATTTTCGTCACCTTACACAGCCACAATGTGGCTTTATTAAGGCTTAAATTCGAGAAATAAACTGATTGTTTCTCTTGCATTCACCACTCCGATGATGAGTAAACAATGATCCAAAAAGCAACAAAAAAAATCACTTCATACGCAATCTTCCAAGCAAAACCGATGGGCAACATCTTGATCATCGTCTTCTGAGTAGCCCACGCTTTATTAAATGCAGCATCAAATGTATCGGCACTCGTGCAACTTTCTCCGCCTGTTAAGGATATCACTCTTTGCTGTCCAGAAGAAGGGTCAACCGTAAACCAGTTTAATGATTGGTTACCTTGGATGGGTGTATTGAAAGTTCTTGAGGGGGAAGTTTATGAACTGAAAATAACGTAAATATTTAGCACGAAATCATCTTTTACTTCTCTACTTCCACATTACTCGAGAGTGATGACAATAATTTTTTTATCCGCTTAGCAGTTTTTCTCGATAAAATTGGAATGAAATCCTCCTGATGGTGGTAAACAGTGCGTAAATCTTGTATAATTAAAAGTTTTTGTTTATTTGGTTCTTTTTAGTAGGCAAATTGACTATCATCTGTCCTGCAAAAAGCGATGGCACAAGTACACAAATTTTACTTCTGCTCGAACGTTTTTCGCCGGTGAAATTCGCCGTTTAACTTATTGTTCTATGTGCACATGTATAAACTTATAATTATGTCTCATGTGTCAGCCTTTTTACAACAAATATTCATTGTGTTGCCATCTCCCTGGTATTGTTTCGAAACGACGAACAATCTTTTTCTTCGTGTCTACTTTTGAGCTAATTTCGTTGTAACATCGTGCCCAACACAACGAAAGCAATAAATCGTTTAAAAGTAACCAACGCTGACATGTTGGAACGGAGCCAAAAACATGGCAGCCTCCGTATCATCAGGGCGCACCGGCTACCTAGCCGTTCCGGATGCGTCTAATTTCCTTCCGGTAGTTCCTTCCGCAACCCTTATTCCACTCTGTATCCCCAACGGGGGGGAAAAACCGGGGTAAGCAGTTTTGCTCCGATCGGCACAGCCGTCCAACGTTCCGGTGCACTTCGGCAATTCATTCTTCCGGTCGTACAAATATCCGGCCCATTCCGTACCGAGGCTGTACCGTATCACGTCTGCCAATTTCGGTGCCGCCCAGCTGATGTCTTGGTGCTTCGTTGTACCGTTGGCTTCGGGCACATGACATGCTGGACCGCTTTTCTACCGCCTACCATTGGGCAACCGGGTGCTTTTTTTTTTGTTTGGAAACGTTCCCCGAATAAAGTCATTTCGATGCTGCTTTCGGTGCTAAAAGGCTTCGAAATGATCGCTTCGGGTGCGCACGTCGTGCGATTGGCGAGTGGCGGGATGAAGAGTAAAAACGTCAGTCAAGGGGGGAGGAAATAAGGATGGTCCTGGTTGAACAGCACACACAGAAGGATCAAGCGATAAAACCTGGCCGTATAAGGACCAGGTTTAGAGAAACAATGTAACATTGGTTCATAGCGAAGGTCACGGAGGCTACTAGAGACCAGTTCAACAACCAGCTTCTACTATGCATCGAATCTCACGTGCTTATTATTGCAGCTACTAGTGAAAAGATGTGAAAAAGGTAAATGGCACTGACGAACAACAATGCACGGGACTTTTCCAATTTAATTTGATTGCAATTCCGTACATATTTTGTCCTATCGACTTTAATCATTCCTTTCTTCGAAAGCAATGAAACAGCCTCATCGCTAAAAGAAACAGGAGCTCTCAAACAGTTTGGATGTGACAATAATTCAAAGAACCGTTTTTCCACTATGTATAATTCGCGCAGAAAAAAAACATTCACATTGATTCATCCGGTTGAAACTCCATCTGCGCACCTTGTGACATAACATCAAACGGAGTCACGCAGTCTAGGGCCAAGCGCGGACAAACGTTTTCAATGGCGCCGGTTCCTGCACTGCACAGCCCATTTGACGCACGTTCCGCTACATACGTTTCCATTTCGCGGAATATTAATTTCATTAACGAGACAGCGGCATGAAAGAGCCGACCGAGCGCCTTCTTCCAGAGCAAACGAATCGTACAACAGCAGCAACACTTCTCGGTCGGATGTGTTGATCCTTTCACGCTTTTGGATAGATCGCACGCACACACATCGTTTCAAATGACAAGATGATGAACGAGCTAAGTTTAAAAAAAACCGCACCGAATGGAGAGAACGAGGGAAAAAGTGAAGTCATAAAACACGCTCCTTCTTTAGCGGTTGGCCTAAGGAGACATTAGCTGCGCAGACCAAGCTTGTCCATACTTTGATGGATGAAGTGAAATGTGACTGTAGCAGCACATGTTCATCAGCTTTGCGAACCGTGCGTTGACCGGTTTCGTCCCCCACCCTGACCGAGTGTCTTGCAAAAATAGATGTCATACTGGATGCGTTGCTGGTGGCTTCTTTGGTAAGAGCAGTGGAAGGGAACCTCTAAACAAACGAACTATCCGATCCGTTAAATGTGCAGTAAATAAAATGTATTAGCATGCTCTTGGGCAGGTAAAGACATTCCGAAACTGCACACTGCCGGTGGCAAAACACTAACAGCAGACTTGCTACGTTATGCTAAGTCTGCTCGGATAGAATGATCACAGGAACGTTTATTCGTTAGATAAAATACAAATAAATCGGTGTGGTTATGCATTGTGAAAATAATTTGAAAACAACATATTTTTGAATGTACTCAAACTTTTGTTTAGTAAAATATGCTAAAAAATATATATAAAATTAAATAAAAACCTATGATCAGCTTAATTCGAATATTTTTTATCTTTAAAAGATGCTAGGTTCCGAAACCAAACCGATTACGATTAGTTTTAGATCGCTCCTTAATTGCATCCTTGAACCGGCACAGCACTGAAAAAGCACTTTATCAAATGCATCATCATGGCGCTATAGCACCACAGCTTTCCCGAAAACAACCCAGTTTTAACTGCAATAGAAACGTTGATTGCATGCAAAACACGATCCAGGTCGCTAACCAACTATAAACCCCTAAAGACTAGCTTTAACGAAATAAACACCACGTACCGTGTTTCACCGCAGCAGCTATCCATCGCAAACAGAGCGTCTATTCTGTGGTTTATGGCGCACGGTGCATCCTTCATCGTTCGTTAGTGTATCTCCTCTCCAAACTTGGACATCGCAGAATCCTACCCAACCGTCCGAGAGGTTTGCAACGTCCAGGCGCAACTGATACCTCGGGATGTTTGCCCGGAACCGGCACAAACGGTTGGCGTTTCGAATATTTCAAGCATTTTGTGCCCAAATTTCTTGCTCTTCCTGGGCCGTGGAATTTATTCATTGCAAATAGTCACTGCAGCAACATCCATCCATCTGTTTGTTTATGCTTTCCGCTTACCTTGTCGAGGACTATGGGTTTATTATTGTACTTAGCTCCGTGGCATAATTTGTTTGAAATATTTAAGCAAATTCGGTTTTCATTCTTCAAGCGTTTGCGTCCAAATTAAAATTGGAATGTTCCAAACATACATATTTAGACAACCCAAACGTTCTATTCTGCATTTAAATTCTACTATTTTTTCAAAGGTGAATTCCTCATCTGTGCACCAGCTACACAAGATTCTCCATCTGGAGGTACATGAAAATTCCTGCTTTTCGCTTAAAACATCCTCACGAATCGTTGTTACTCCACTGCTCCATTGCTGAGGGTTGCATTACTTCGTTTGACCCACTTTCCAGTTCGGAGTTCAATCCCTAAAATAGCCAGAAACTTGCGACCGGATTTCTTATCTGCCTCGATCCCACCAATGCTTCAACAATGCCCCGGGGTAACTTTAACGCTCTGGGTTTGAGCGACGTTATTCCGGACTCCGTCTTTTCCCCCCATCACTCTACCCTCTTCCTTCCACTGCAGCTCTTGCTACCTTCGATCCTTTAAACTCTCGAAACACTTTAAAAGTGTCGATTGCAGCACGGAAAACAGCAAACAGTACCGCCGATGACAAGTTCTTCCCCGTGTCTCGGCAACGTAAAACGATAGACAAATATGTGGAACAAAATACCTTCCCCAAAGCTTCCTTTCCAGTTCCTTTCGCAACGGATCGATACCACTGCCCAAGTCTGCCGAATTCCCGTGTTCTTTGTCGCAATTCCGGAAGGTAGATGGCTACCATACACCGCGCGTTACATTTTTCATTGGAATGATGTTACTTCGAACGCCTTAGGCTACCGGCGGGCACGTCTTACTTGGCATTCCAGCGTGTCGCAGGGGAAGTTGCGAATTTGGGGTACTAGGCAATGTAAGAGATATCGATTTTAAAACGTTCTTTGGTTAACATGAAACCACTTGAAGAAGTACTGTGTCGATTTTATTAGAAAAGATAATTGAAACTATAATAAGAACTTTGTATAAAATGATGAACATAATAAATGTTAGGATTGATTTTTACTAAAATGCAATAATTAAAACATTATGACGGGCTTTTTGATGCACTCTCACAGCTAAAATCAATCCGAGTATTGCATTATTGCTTAAAAGCACTTCCGTAATATAAACACCGATGGTTCACGCTTCCAACATCACTTTGCCGAAAGCAGCTTAGCAGCTTAGAAGCCCCAAAGCCCCGAAGCTCAGCAGCGAACGTCGAAAGGCTTCCATTTGTCGTCACTGTAGCATAATCGGATCCGGTGCCCGGACCGTTGGAATTTCAATCCGGCAATTAGATGCATCGTAAAACTAATATCGAATCACTGTTTCCACCGCCATCACCCATGGCTGCTGTCCGATTCATTGTATTGCTCCGGCATAAAGGTGTGCATGCACACAAAGCACACACACACACACACGCCCCAGCACCGAAGAAAAGCTGCCCGGTATCGGATGCCGGCCTCCGACATGTTGTTATTGCAGGCCTATTAGTCCGGGTGCCCAGTGCCCCAGCACCAGCCCACCGAGGGGCAATTTAAATGAGATCGAATAAAAGCTGCCATCTCATCTCGGGACGAGAATCGGCCTAACCGTCTCCCAGCGCAATGGGGCTGCAAGGGGCTCCGTAGCACCGTGTAGCATATGAGGCGAGCGAGTTACCAGGACAACCGTCGGTTTGGGCCGGTGGCTGGTGGTTGGAAATCCATTTATCATCGCCAACCATCAACTACCGGCCATTTCAGATGCCATTGCTAGAGAGCCCTTTGCCTCGCTCGCATTGCGATCCGCTCGATTAGCCTCCCCAACCCTGCTCCCCAATGCACGGAGGATAGGATGGTGGGGGTTCTAGTTCTCTAGACGGTTTTGCTGGCCCCTCGTTTGGATCTTCAATCCCGACGGGCCCAGCGGCTAACGGAGGCTTCACAATGCTCCACAATTCACGCTAAACGGGGGGCAGCTTACAAACCTTCTGACCGTGCCACTGGCCTGACAGTGACGGAGAAAAGTGTAACCATGCACCACCGGTGTCGACCTAACCCCCGGACCACAGCATAACGCCCGGACCAGACAATCAATAGTAACAACCACCCGCACGCGTACTTGCCACGATCGCAATGCGAAGTTAATCCAAAACCGTCCATACACGGGCACGTCTTGTGGATTTTATGTTCCGTTTTCCGTTTCATTGAGTTTGGTACGGCCTGTTGAGCCTGTGCCGTGCCGGCTGCACCGTGATTATCTGCATCGTAAGATCTGGCGGGCCCCCGAAACCGATCGTTTATATCGCGCTTTGCACTGTTAGCTCCAACTGGGAATTCTCCTCTCCGCTCGGGACGGTTTTGTAATCGAAAACGACAACATGAGTCGGCGGGAGAGAGGAAAAAAAAACAACATAAAAGTACACATCCATCCGTCCCCGAACGTACCATTCTGAAAGTCATGCCTGTAAACAAACAAATCCAAAAACTTCGGCCCCTCTCGCCTTCAAAAACGGATTCGGTCTGCGAGCGAGATAGGGCCACAGTATCTGATCGTCGCGCTTTTTTCTCGTAGGCGTTGGAGGCAGCTCCACCGACGGTGAGGTGGCGAAGTGTACGTCTCGTGCCAGTGCTCGGAAAATGATAATCAGCATCATTATCGTGCCTTTACAGCGTCCATTAAACGGATTCCGTACGTGCCACTCACGGGCGCTTGGGTGCCGGTTCGCGGAGAGGTAGCTGTTGTTTTTGTGTGTTTATTCGCTTCTGTTTGTTGTTCGGCCGCGTGGGGCCAGCGGGATGGAGGCGGGGCGGAATTGTCTCTTGGGAAACTTTTTCCTCCCGCCGGAAAGCTCACCAGCACAAGCCCGGGAATCAATCCGGGCCGGGAAACGATTGATAGGAATCGTATCTGCAAAGCGAACTTGGTGCGCTCTGCTTCATTACAGCTTTCCCACCCACTTTGTCGCTAAACCGCTCGGCGAGCAGCGCCCGGGCTAATGACGTCGAAGAATTTGATCGAACTCGAACTTTCGTTGGAGAGGGCAGTGCTTACCTTAATGATCTGCGGCTGATTGATGACTGTGTTAGCTGCTTTTTTTTGGTTTCTTTCTGCAAACAACCATCCCAGAATTCGTGTTGGTCGCATGTGTGTCTAGCATCATTACCAGGAAATGTCAATGGCGAGACAAATGAAGCAACATAATCCTTTAAAATGACGCAGGATGCTTCGTTCGAGAAAAACGATTATATCCAGCCCGGAAATGATTGTGCTATAGAAACAGATACGGAGGGATAATTTTTTTCACCGATTGTTGATTAAAGAAATGCTATTTATGTGATATTATTCGAATCCACGTAATGGTTTGATCATTCAACGTGCGACCATGAAGAAAATTACATATTGCTTTTAATTACAACACAAATTGAACGTTCTCACAGGCGGACAGTTGTGGGTGGGTCGTTCGTAACGTTCGAATCAGCATCGTCTTGAGGAGGGTAATAGGTCTCGTCTCGTGTACCTTCGCGCCTTACATGAGCCTAAACCATCAGAGAATGCGAACACGACACAGCAAAGTCATCGCTGGTCGTGGATATGTAGCTTAATTATCGACACAACCGCACAGCCCACAACCACAGCAGCAAAGAAACTTGCCGTGAAATTGTTTTTATAATTGCGACAGACAGGCGCAGCATTCCAACCGATACCCCGAACGTCGCCGAAGAAGCGAAGAGCCGTCGGTAATCTCCCAAGCCGGGTTGACTATGTTGCGATCCTGGCGTGTGACACCGTGACGCTGCTGCGACGCTGCCACGACACGCTGCGCCACGATCGAACCCGTCTTGTGCTCAGGTGTTAGGTTGCGCAATTGCGGTGTCGAAACTTTTGCATTGCAAGGCTGTTTGCTTAGTTTCTTATTTTTTATAAACGAATTGACAGTGCGAGTGTGTACCAAGTATCATCGGTGTGAAACCGGTTCGAAATCAAAAGTACAGCACCTTGCCTTGAACCGCCATTGACAGCGCCATTTGTCACTGATCGAAATGCATGCCGGTTTGGGACGCGAGATTAAGGTGGTCGGTCGAACTGTCGACGAGGAGGATCCCGTTCACCGCAAAATATCAATTTCATTGAACTTCAACCCGCAACGATTGGGTGAAGGTGAGATGTTGCGGGTCGGTTTTAGAGTCACATGAAGAAGAATCCGGCATAAAAATGCGCCAAGAATTTTTAGTCTTTTGTTTCAATACAATTTACCTAACATTAACATAAACAAACTAAACAATTACTGATTTTTTATTTAAAGAAGCATTTAAAGATTCCACAATGTATTGTATGACTATTTCGTTTTTGTATCAAACTAATTATGATGATATTTTTTTCTTTCCAGGTAAGTTTTCATCTTCTCTTGGCGTAAACAGATCCGTTCCAGAAAGATTTTCCAAACCGTACGAATTCTTCAAACCAGTAAGCATAACAAATCCGCTCGGTACAAAAATAAACCGATAATGTGCAGTTTTTACTCCACCAGAAGCATCATCATAGGCCCGTTTTGTGACTCTGCATAAATCATCCTTCAAAGCGGATTTTTCACAGAATCGATACGGGAAAAAGATGAAGCGGTTTACATTTTCTCCGCTGTTTTGCTTCGTTTCTTTTTTTTATCTCCGCCTCGTCGAACGCGAAGTTAAATTTCGGTCAGTATGCTTATAGACCGAGTTTGGAAGCCTCCCGCACGGTCCACATATGACCCTACTCACGGCCATGATTTGCATGTTTTTTCGCATTCATTCCGCTACACGTTCACCTTCGGTATGGGTGGCGAGTACAAAGGGAATGAAAAGGTTCACCGGAACAGTGAATTATAATGAGGTCAATTCAATTTGGACCATTGATGAAAGAACATCAGGACGTTTGGCGCCGGTTCTATATTGGCACATCATCATCATCAGCCTGCCCAGGTTGTTGATTCGAGCGTAGGTCGTAAAAGCTGTTCGAACAACAACAAAAAAAAGGAAATCAATTTCCTTCCAATCGGTACGCCCAGTGGATACACGGTTATGCAAACACCGGCCATTTCTGTTACTATTGCCCGATGGTACCATCATCAACACAACTTTCCACAGCGGCGGAACTCAACAGCGGCGGGAAATGAAGGAAAAGTTTTTAATGCAAAACCATCGACAAAGTTTATCAATTTTGCTATCACTTCTGCGTTAGATTCTGCGCTTTGGGAAGTGTGTAGGGGTCTGGTTGCACAGAAACCCAGCAAAGCTAGTTGCTGGATATCGGTCTGAATGCTACCAGCAAAATATCCACAATAATGCTTCCAACGTTGCGCCATCAGCCATCATTGAGACGCCCTAACCTCAAATCTCTTCACAGTGGCAATGGATATTCGCTTCGAGGGCTTTCCATCAAATGGAAATTATTTTCCAACCATGTCAGAAATATTAAAAGTCTAATTAGTTCTGGTTTTTGCCATTGTTAGCGGTTCGTTGTTCGTTCGGTTCTGAACGTAGGCTCTTCCAATACCCCTTTTTTGGTGGCTCTTGCCTGGGTTATGGTAACCCAAAGCAAATGACATCATTTCGGCAACTCTCCGAACGCTTCGTTTAGCTCGGAGTAATGATATCTGCCACTTCAAAAGAGAGATTTATTTATACTCTCGAAGAAAAAGAAATCCAATGATATAATAATTTGGTAACCTCAACTCATATCAGCTCGCTCACGTTCTCTGCCATTATCTTTTGTTTCAAACTTCAAGAGGTTGATCACGTACCAAAACAGAATGAAAATAACTTTTCCCGTTTTGTGTCAATGCTCTCTGCGCTTGGTACGGATGTCAAAAACTCGGAAGGTAGTGATTATAAAGCAATTTGATGCAAAACTTTTCCCCGGAAGCTTTCTAATGTATGTAGCTGTAAAGCAAAAATGTCTTTTTCAAAATGTTTTTTGGCTTGAATGCGATTATAAACCTACATGGTTTGATCAAGCAAATCTGCACTCCAATCTTTTGTTAAAAGCTTTCGTCGCAAACTAGATACCAAATTGAACACTGCCATTGCGGTTGACGGTGGTGAAGATTCGTGTTGCCCAATCACATTCAACATCTGAACTCAACCTTCTCAACTTAAGGAAAATGGTCTGGGGTTGGTAGTTGAACATGATGCGCTACACTTTATGCCATCCATAAAACACTTGGCGACAGGAAAGTTTTGCGAAATGCTCTTGTTCAATCGACTATTTCCCCACTGGCGGCACCGCAATCTGTGAAATGTATATAATTTGCTCTCATTGCCACTAGGGCCATAATGTGGTACCACGCAATCCATGAACAATAATTGTCATAAGCCAAAAGTTGAGTTTCAAAGTTTTCCTTTTCATTGCTAGCCGACTGTGCCGTTTGGCCTGAGCGTTGTCGTTATTGTGGGCGAGTTGTTTTTTTTAGATATTACGGTTTGAGCTAAGCTGTCTCTGTTCTGTTAAACTTAATAAAGTCATTTTGTTGAAAATTCTAAGTGATGATTCCGACATACATCAACGTGAAGTATAAACAGTTCATTTAGGAATTGTTTTAACCTACGCCACTCAATGAAATGTAATTGGGACATAAATTACGGACCCTAACGACCTTATTGCTTAACAATAACAAACACCTTGCGCAGTTCAGCAAACGCTACAACACCACGAAACATTATCGCTGCCCGACTGCTGTGAGTGAGTGTGAACAAATGATCACCGAGAAAAGCCACATTTTTATGCTCCAACTTTAACCTTTATTTTGTCCGAAAACCATTGTTCGAGCCACACTTCCATTGCTGTTGGGTTTCCGGACAGCACCAGAAACCTGTCGCATTTTTCATTAGAACTTTTCCAATCTGTTCACAATTTAATGTCCCACAGTAGCGAGGCATCAACGATAAATACACAAGTGCCCGGACCGGGGCTTGGGGATGCTGGGCCCGAACAATGCAGAAAATACGAAAACGGACATCATAACCACAAATCGCCGCAGCTGTCAGAGTCACTCGGTAGTTTTACGTTTTGCTTTTACGTTTCTGCGAGTGGAGTGTTTTTCAATTTCGCTTCGTTTCCACAAATCCGCTATCTACTAATGTTCGCTTTTCCAGCGTTCGCAATCCTAGTGCACCGGGGAGGTCGGGCGTGCACTAACCATCGTTAGTCGATTTCAATTGCTCGCTGTTTTTTTTTTTTTCATTGCTGTTGGTTCTGATCATTTTCGTTTGTTATAAAATGTTTGGATGCAGTTTTTTCTTGCCTCAGGGGGTGATTTCGGGGTTATTTGGACACCATTCGACACTTTCTGACACGAAACCGTACGTCCACGCCCGAAGGAAAGCGGCACCGGTTTGAGTAAATGAAGTCGTTAAATTGAAAATCAAAATGACGGCAGACTATGCGGCAATGGCGTCCGCTTTGTGCTATTGACTTCGGTTTTATTTAGAGCGCTGCCGGGTTTCGGTTTTGTCCGGTTGATCAATTGCTTTTGACCGAGTTCCGAGGCTTTTCCAATCACGTGCCAGACCCAGAGCCGGCTGCTCGAGTCCGTGAATTCTAATGGAAATCGTGATTTGCCTGGCAGGCTTTTCGAACTGATTGAACTTGGTGCCGTGCAATATGGTGACAAAGAACATTTAAAAAAATCGTTCCGTCAAAAACGACTTCCGGTGTGCAGCGAGATGACCAACACGGGAGATTAGAGCAGGGAGAATGAAAATGCATTCAGCATGGATTTGCGTGCAGTAGACTGATAAGCAAGCGAGTCAGGAGGACAATACGATTGCTAGTGTTCTTTGACAGTTAGTGGGTCGCTTAAATCGGAATAGACGTTTGAAAAATAAAATAAAATTTCTTTACAACACTAACACATTCCAAACTACACTAAACTAAACTAAAATTACATTGTAGATGACCTAACCCAATTCTTTGTGCTTGGCACACTAACCATTATTCAATTGCATTATCGTCGCTTCTTGAGAGGGAATTCTTCAATGTCAAAGAAATGTTGTATTCCATTTTTCGCACATTTTGTAAGATTAATTCCGACGCCCGTCAAAACCCCACACAGAACTAAGAGAAAAACGAGCCCCGTTAAAGCCGTACCCTGCCATGATTACCGGTTCCGGTAATTATTTCATACATTTCACGGCAAATGCGTTTCTTATCGTGGCTTTTCTGTACGTTTCTTTCACGCGTCCTTCGCGGCTTGGTAATTACGAGCGCGCTGTTGGCTTTGCTTGCCTTCAATGAGTATGGAAGCTTCATTTGACACCAGCCATGCCACTCTTGCTTGCTCTTGTTGTTTGCTCACCCTATAACTCTTAAATATCATGCCTTAGCCAGACTCAATAGTATCCCTATCCATTCGTTTGGGATGTAAATCTTCTCGTGCGCAAAACTTGCCATTAAAAGACGATATTATTTTTACCAAGGCCATCCGTTTGATGTTTATATCGCAGGTTTGCGTGTCCCAAATAAGAAAATAATTAACCACCTAGGTAAATTGAGATGCACGAAATCATTTTTAAAATGGCACTTCAGTTGTTTAACGAATGCATTGATGGAAAAAAACACCTTAACACAACAGGCTTGATCAACGCGAACCCTTCTACGAAGTATCCTTTTCTCCAGTATGCAATACATTTTATAAATTAAACTCCAATAAAACAGCGTTAAATACACGCAGTAGTAACGCCAGTCACACATCACACCGGGGCGTGAAACATATAGTAAACCATCTGGGCCCGGGAGCAAAAATTAATTTCCCCAGCAAAGCTTGTGCCACAATTTGCTCAACCGAACCGACCAGGCGCAAACCCGCCCGGACCCGCCAGCTGACAGAGTTGACTGCCGGGGGATTTGCAATTTATTTAATAATTTAGCGTGACCGTAGTGCATTTATCATGCTCGGGTTGCAGTTTGCCTACCTTTGTAATCTGCATGCCTCGGTGCTTGTTTGGCTTGTATGCCTTGTGCAGAATGTGGCGCTTGGTCGATGCAAAGACCATTTCGTGCGCTGGAAATGCAGCCGGACTTTCCGGGTACTTGGGAGTTAAACCTTAATTTGCCAACCAGCCTGCAATGGGCTGCCCATGAATGTCACCCGACGATTGGAAGGAGATTTACAGTGATTAACCATTGCAGTGTTTGGGTTGAAGCGGGGGCAATAATCACTACGGGAAGTGCCAAAGGGAGAAGTATGTTTGCAATTTGATTTGGCGCTGAACACAAAGAAACGTTTTCAATGTAGATACACGTTTGTGCAGATGTAAAATATTGCACGGTTCTATGAGAAATCGACGTCGATGAGAAAACAGCGTAGAATTTATCTTCATTAAAAGCATTAAGATTAGAAAAAGAATTCTATCGTTTGACCTAACGGCTTCACGGCAAAATTGGCATATTATTGTGATTTAAAGTAAAATCAATCTACGGAAGAAAAGAAACAAATGTTCAGGAATTTGGCATCGCCAATGAATGGATTCACCCAATCTTCCCGTCATGCATAAACGTATATATTTCAATTTCCTTCCCTATCGCCTGTCATCCGTTCTTAGCTCGAACGATCTCGTCGTTCCGTACAGAGCGTAGGAAAAACGTATGAAAATACCAGACAAATATGAACGATTTCTTCCATTGGACAGGTAGATCCAAGGATACGACGCTTCTCACTGCTTCTCCGGAAGTATCGGAGTGTTCGTTGAGAAAAGAAAAAAAGCGTTGCTTGATCGTTTGAGCTGACAAAACATTTGAGTTTCAAACGGTTCAACGTTCCGGGGTGCTACAAAAAAAAAAAAAGATTGGATGCAGTTCTCGGATGCTGCAAGTCTAGGGCTTCCAAGTAAGGATAGCAATTTAGCTGCTCCACATGGTCGCATGGATGGACAGGAAACGGACGTACGGGAAGGTTTCCATGAATTGATGACATGCGATGCGGAATTGCTTTTCCATGACACCCGGCTGCCTGCCTGACACTTGTTCCCGCAACACCTGGAGCTAACTGGCACCTCTTACCGGGTGAATATGATTAGCAAAATGAATCGATGCATGTTCGTCCGGCAGGGTTCATGTTCTGCCAGGTGTCCTGTGATG
>JXWZ01005709.1:0-17829 GCA_000956215.1 Anopheles farauti No. 4 | reverse complement strand
CTCACCCACACACAAACACGCTACGAGTAGACTAGAATCGATTAACTAGCAAATAGCACCCCGTACACCGGGGAAGACTATACCACTTTCTCCAAACGTGATTAATTGGTTTCACCGTGTGCGGTGGCTTTATCGATGCGCCACCCAGGATATGTATGGAAAAGTGTGCGCAACGGCTGATGATGATCGTCGGCTGCTCACTTTTCTATGGTTTGCTTTTGCTCTGCCACCGATGGCACGACGGCATGAGTCGTGCAAAAAAAAAACAAAAAATAATAGCTAGACAAAAACGCACCGTTGAGAGTTGCAATGAACGGACGAAACCTTTCCGAGTCATTTGCTTCCTGTCCCGGGTGTCTTTTGTGTGTCGGCACGGTGCATTCTCTCGTTACGGTAGCTAACTTATATGATCGCTTTCCTGGGTTGTGCAACGTGCAGTGCATCGAAGGCATCGCTACTGCAGTGAGCTATTACGTCAGTCGGTGCGAAAGAAGCACCGAGCGACGGAGTAGAAACCGCCGGCTGGAGACACCTATAGGCACTCGGCAGACAATCAATTCAGGAGTCAAGAAACAGTGGAGCTATGTGTTTTTTTACTTCTCCGGAACACAGCTACGATCGATGCCATTCCTTGGCCGGCAAGCTGGAGAAAGGAGGGCACCCCGCTGGATGAAGAAAAGCTTGAACTAAGAACCTGCTAGATGAACATTCTCGATTTTTCTGCATAATGCACCGAACCATCGGTGACATCCTTCTGGCGCATGATGATAATGAAAGATGCTCGGCTGAAAGATAAATGGAAGCGTGTTTCCAGTGCGTTATCCACCGCTTCCTGCTTCCCATCTTTTCGCCAGGCAATGCACCAACGATCCACCAAACAGAGAGTTACCGAAGAATGTTCTCACCCCGTTCGATCCACGCCAGACAAAAGAAACCGACCGGGGAGAAAACAATTTTATGCCACTTGTGTGATCAGTCTTCCCAACCATTCGGCACGACTCGGGACCGAAAAAAAAAGTAAAGTCGAAAAAGGAACCAGGACGCGATTGGAATAGAATGAACGAACGAAGGCCGCTTTGCGCCGTGCTGGAGGACGACGGAATCCTTTCCGTGCCGCTGCAGAACAGAGCGATTTCACTCACCACCTCCCATTCCGCCTCAATTGTCGGAGGTGCTAAACGAGGCGAGAGAACGAAGTTGAGGGTTGGGGTAGGGCAGATTATAGTCGTAGCTCACATTATTAAATATTTCCCCACATTCCTAAAGCCCTCCTCCACTACGTGCATCCCATATCCAAAAGGCCATCCATAATGGCTAAATCCTGGCTGGAGCTTGTTTTTTTTCGTACGATTTTCGTGCGATGTCGCCTTCCGTGCTAAACCGCACATTCTCGCATGTCCTCACCACAAGGACGGGCTGGACTCGGAGCCGGGTTAAACACGACCGAACGGGACCAGAACAGCGAGTCAAGCAAGCGTCGAAGGGATTGTGGGAGAAAGTTAAACGGTACACTAGGGAATGCGCTTCGTATTACGACGTTGGACGTTTCTCGCACGTCTTGAGGAAGCGTACTCGACCAGAGGCAAGCAATAGAGCGATTACTGAAGCTCCCACTTGCCCAGCTCATCATTGCAAACGGCAACTGAAGAAAAAAACACTTGTGGAAGTCTTTTATTGTCTTGTTAAAATCATTTTTCAAAGATTATCCATCCGAAGTCCCGTCCCGTGCTCACGTGTGTATCTGTTGATTCATTACTCACTGTTCGGTTGCAGCAGATTGTCACTGTTGGTTTCGTTATCGGAAGCTTTCGTTCCAGTGCGAACCGAGATTACAAATGACGTAAACACACACACACACACACACATGCTGGGTTGAAGCAGCAACACAAAAACTCCATAGAAGCGTATGCAACGTATCCTTCTGCCGACGTTCGAAAGCTGTCATCCGTGTTTCAGCGCCCATCGATGGATGGAGCTTTTTTGTTCCACCCTGTCCCATATCTCTTTCTGACCATGGCCCAGCGTGTGGATGTTTGTCCGCACGGTCGCGTTAAGATATATCCTTACACTGCAACACGGCTTCGGCAAGGTTTCGCCGTTATTGGACTTTGGATCCATTTTTCTTTCCCCCAGCCCAGTGCTAAGCCTGACAACCTACCTCAACCTCCGTGTCCGTGTACGTCGCTGCAGCAGATTATCAGTTCTCGCCTTCGCCGTTCGGACGGAACGTGTGAGGAAAAAAACCCGGTCACTTCCTGCAAACGCTTCCCATGCTACGCTCAGAGCGCACAGTGGAAAATGATTTATTGCACCAGCAGCACCATTCGGCGGGGTGCCCGCCGGCAGCGCCAATCACCAACACGTAGTTCCCGGGGCGATGTAATGGCTACATGTTTGGATGTAACATGGCTTAAGCGCACCGATCGTTGCTTCTTGGTCCATATGGCCAGAACGGCGAGCTGTTCCAAGAATTCCGGTTGATGCAACGACCGATGCTGGTGCTCGTGCTGGTGCTGCTTCTTGTCAGCGATCCAAGTTCTATTGAATTCTGACGGCAGGTCTTCGTCCCCGGTCCCTGGCTCGTACGGTGTAATATTTTCCGTTTCGCGTTGTGTGAAAGACAAACAGACGAAGAACCATTTCCCGGAACAACAAAAAGCTGTAGCACCAGCAAACAAACAGTAAAAAATGGCTTAAAAAAAACAGCCTGCTTCGGTAGGAACGCAAGTAACAACCGTCGAACAAAACGTCGAACAGTGCGGCCGATTAGAGTAATAATGCTTTAACGATGGCAGCCATATGGTCACGGTTGCTCGCGATGCAGTCGTTATTTTCGTCTTTCTTCGCATTCAAATAAGTTTGCGCTCCAGGTTGCGTTTTTTTTTCTGCTCTTTTTCACATTTTTCACACACATGCCAGCTTTCGAAAACTTCCACGGAGCAGCGAATTACATCATTTATGCGGCGCAAGTTGAGCTGCCGGGGAAAAACATTCCTCGCTCGTGGCTAAATTCGATGTATGCGCGGTGGGAAGGATTTCGTTCCGCCTAACTTCTAACGGTGCACCAGACGAACGTGTGCATATCAAATGCCGGGCTGAGAAGGCCGCTCGTTTTTTGCGCGCTTTGATGTTTCGGTAGTTGGGCTTTGTACCCATGCCATTCCGAATACGCACTTCTTTGAGAGGATTTTTTTTTGGTATGCTGTTTCATTCGTCACATTCTTCGCTCGTTGATTCAAGTTTTCCACCATAACGCATAAGATTGCTGGTGAAATTACAAACACGAGTTTCGCATGCGTGGCGTTGTAGAATTCAAAATACTCTGGGGGTGATTTTCCTTTCACGTGGCTCCAAACTCTTGTTTCAGACAATGGTGTTTTATTTTTTTATTTAAGCACAATTCTACAAAGGTATGCTTGCAAGCAAAACGCTTCCACTTCCAGATATATAAGTAATTTTAAGCCAACATATGTAAGGATAAACGATGTAAAACGCAGAGAGACCACTTTACGAGGTAAGTTTTTGAATTATGAGATCTTTTATTTCAAGTAGGGAAATTTATTAAAAGATAATGCTCTTAGAAAAAGTTTATATAGTCACCAAAAAGTTTATGAACTGAGTATTGGACAAAAAATCACAAAGAAACATTTTAGTAGGCATTCTGTTTTTCTGTTATTATGATATTATTTAAATAATTGTGAAAATCCAATTAAGATTGATGCCAATTCTTAGTTTTTGTATTGACGTAATCCTATTTCGAAATTAATAATAGGTAATACGATCAGTGCAAGGGCTATTGAATCTATAAAGCTGAGCTTTAGTCAAACTTAGCCAATGCGCTAAATTTTGCTTCTTTTATTGTCTTGTATTTTAATTTGAAAAAAAAAATGTATTTGTATAAAATTCACTGATCGTGGAATAGATACGAATTTGTGATATTGGATTATTATTCTGTAGCTTCCGTGGTTATTCGTTTCAGACTCTTTATTTGACTGTCAAGTTTCCTATAATTTATTCGTTAATGTATGAGTTCATTCTGTTAATCCATAATTAATTCCTAGTCTAAGGTTTACGCACTAAACAATTCTGGCATTCTGAGAGCGATAAAAAACATCATTATATATTTAACAGTATTTGACCAGTAAGATCGATGTTAGATGTTCACGCTCCTTCTAATAACCTGAAACAAAATCATTTCAAACAGAGTGATATGTCAATCGAAAACCAATTAATTTCAGCCTGATAAAACCACTGTATGTTATTTCACCACAATCTGAAGTAGATACTCCGATATAATACCACTTTTATCGGAGGTGTTTAACACAGATGTTGTGATAATTGACAATATGTTAGTAGATGTAAACAACTGATACCAACTACCGCATCTCGATCATCAGCAAGTGCTAATTTAGCGAAATCGATACACGAGAAAGGTTATGTGCTGAGGCCTATAATTCACACTGCTACCTTGCCCGTATGAACGAGCGAATGTACACAATCAACCGACCGGATATTGAAAACCTCACTTCAATTTCCAGGTGCCAGCCGAGTATGGACCTGTGGTCCGGTGGACAAGTGGTCAATCAAGTGTCTGGGCGGTATTTCTTCGAATCCATAAATCCGATAGTAACCTTTCAACAGCTGTAAAAGGGGAAGGGAAAGGGGATACACTCACCAATCGCTGTGGAATAATTTATGATCATGAAAACTTATGAGGGTGGAAAATGAATTTCCCATTTACATAAAATTATTTTTTGTATCGAAATAATCAATCCCGAAATCATTACGACGACCGCTTATAGAAACATTCCTCAGTCACATCGCCAGCCAAGAAACGTTTACGTTCTTGAAGATGATGTAACCCCCAAATCATAAGATGTTTAACGATTGAATCCGATCGATTGAGCACGGGTTGAACAACAGCCACATCGCCGGCACATTGGTCCGCTAAAACATTTCAATCAAACCAATTAAAACTTCTCGATAGTAGCCAACTTCAACTGCTTCGCCCGTTTACCGAACTGAAGAGTGGAAGGCGGCGAGACGGCGGGACCTTTGGCTGTTGCTTTAAGCTGCCAACACTCATTAAGTGCTTATTGTTGTGCGCTACTTTCGGGTGCATGGGGAAATAACTCCCCAGGAATCGAATATCACCGATAGATTAGAGTTTCGACTTTGGGGAATAGTTGAGCACTAGTAAACCAGCTGTTGCTTCGGGTGAGTTTCGATCAACGTTCAAGCGCTATCCGTAGAATATGGAATTGAAATTTGATCACAGTGACACTTTTGTGAAATAAAAGTTGCTTATTCAAGGTCAAAAAACAATCGAGAGCGATGAAGGATAAAAGTTGACCTTTGTGAATATCATTATTATATGAATAACATAAAGAATACACTTCGAAGGCAGACCACTCGTGTTTTGTTAATAAAACGAAAACTTAAACAAATAAATAATGGTAATACGCTGCATAGTTTAATCAAATAAAAACATACGTGTACAAATTTAAGTTTTATTATTTTCGTGATTTTAGCAAATTTTTAAAATAACTTTTATTATTATATTTGCCTTGCTCGAAATTGCAACTTTCTGCAACATAATTATTCTAACAACATTTGTGTTTTTGGATACAATTAAACGTTTTAAGTTTTGCATAAGAATACCTAAAGCTTTAATCCTTCGCAAACAATGTAAACAATTTTCAAAGATCTTTTAAATTTTAATGAGTCTTTAGTCTCTCATTGTTCAAGATCCCGATTTGTTATTTCATACATTTTGAAATTTAACTTCATTTTGGTTATATTATTAGAATTTTTTTCTAAGCTCAGTGTTTGAGTGATTTTTATATTAAAATAAAACAATGCAATAAGCACGAATAGCTACACATTTTATCGATTTAACCAATAGTATTCAGTATAAGGACCTTCCTCCTTCAGTAAAAACTATTTCCACTATCCAGCCACTGGATGGTCATTTCTTCAAACATCCGCTACGATCGCTCAGGTGGTTCGATTTATTTGCATTTAAATGAACTCTTTCCTATCAATCACTGTGATAGGAATCGGACGTGACAATACCTTGTTCCAGATTGTCTTCCTTTTGTTTAAGCCTCCAATAAGCAGCGGCTCATAGAGCTCCGCACGAATCCACCTTGCCGTCGTATCATGATAGAATTTCATTCAAAGAAGGCTTCACCGTCGTCTACTCCTTGCTCTTTCCCCGGCCCGAGCGCACCGTTTAAAGCGCAACATCATAACTTATACCTCTCGGATACACAACGCCACAACAGCCTATCATGATTGTATAGCATAGGCACCCCTTTCTCCGAAGGGGTTGATGAAGCGGAAAAGACAATACATCATCGGTGCCGGTGGCTGAGTTATGGGAAAATGCATGATGCATTTACCCCGGCCAGTGGCACTGCAACTCCGCACGGTTGCACGGTTGCTGCAGTGCTACTGTTTCCCGCAGCGTTGGCCAACCTCAAAGGCTCACCGCCAGCCACGCCTACGTTACCCGTCTGCGGGCATGAATCATTTTCTTGCCCACACTTCGGCAATGCCGGCACTGCCGGCAAGTTGCTGAGGTTAGGCCGTCGGTTGAAGGCTCTGGCACGAAGCAAACAAGTACGTACCGAAACCGAGCTCCACCGCATTTGATGGCCATAAAATGAAGAACGATGACGGCGAGCATAATGTTGCCGGTGGGTCGTACATCCACTACCGCCGGGGCGTGCGGCACATTCTCGCATGGGAACCATTACGCCACACGCCAAATGGGGCCCCATTTGAATCTTCCCGTGGCCCTTTTTTTTGACAAATGATTTTTTGATACTCTCCACCAGCTCCGGCCCCGGGTTCGGCTGGGGTCGAAGAGCTTCTAGTCGCGATTTTACTTGCATGACGATGTGACGACACCCGACGTGTGGGAGAATGGGAGAGTGGGGCTAAAACCTGGAGACCGTTTTCAAAAACGCATAAATCGATGGACCACGCGGGTGTGCTTAAGCACCCATACGAGCAACGCAATCATAGGAGAAGGGAGGGGGAGGGAGGTCAGATACCCTGCAATGACTGTCCTGACTGACTGACTGACAGACTGACTGGCGTGAAGGATTCGTTATAGTAGCGCTCCTATTGTCGTAAGCGCAGTTTGTTTGCGAATCGTCATCATTTTCGTGTCCTGTGACCCGTCTCTCTCTCTCTCGCTTTTCTCTCTCTCTCTCACACACACACTTTTCCTAGATGAGCTATTCCACTACTCCCTGTTGGGACGAACATGAATTTCAAATTGTTCGCATGTGATGATCAATGTTTTATGCTTTGTTAAACGAATGGGCCTTCTAGAGCGACACAAAACGATAGAAAATATAACAGCACGGTGCAGAGATGATGATACACCTGAAGCGTACTGCAACTGACGGATGAAATGATTCAATAGCAATCACATTCAAAGCCGGATTTCATTCCACAGCAGGGAATTCCGCTTCAGCCGAACAATACATCTCGGATTTGCTGCCTTTGCTTCCTTCTGGCGTTTTATTTTGTAACGAGTGAGGAAAATTTTATTTTACATGTATTTTTTTTTACTAGGACAGTCAAAATGAACGGTGTGATGTACTATAGTGTTTTTTTTGTGATTCGTATAAAAACTATTGAATTATTAGTGTATGTTAAAATAACAATAAAACATTGAATACTATGTTCAATTTTACAATGAATCGGTATTTACGTATTCAACTCAATTTAGTTTAGATTATTAAGCACTATTATTTTGCAAAAGAAATTGTTGAAAACTTGGAACAACCAAACCTATAGTTTTAAATTGTTATAGGTGTTATAGGTGTTCTGCGAAATTTTCCGCAGGCAACAGCTAACCCCAAAAACAACAGGAATTTGTATACTGAGCGATAGTACGATCGTGTCGTCTGACCGAGGTAACGATTTCATTCATTAGAATCATCTAAAAAATCCACTTTATTTCCCAGTGACACGAAGCAAGCCTGCCGGGAGCATGTACGGCGAACATCAGGCACCATCATCCCGGAGATTTGATTCACTGGACCAGCGCAGAAACGCCCGAAGCATCAAAGCGTACGGCACACAAACCTCTTCGGGACCGTGCTGAACCGTTCCGTCTTTAGCTGCTAGTCGTCGTCAGGAGAGTTTGGTCCATGAAGGCGACCCCGATCGGAGGACTGGCAACGCCCGCTGGAAGCTTAACGATGCTTGTCAAGATTCCCGTGTCGTCATTTCATTATATCCACTGCAACCATCGCCGGCGCGAATACTTGCAGTGCCCTTCAAGTGTGCACCCGACCGGGGGAACAATACCGTACCCGTATCCGGTCAAGTGAGGAAGCGAAAGAATTCGTTCCATTTCCCACCATGCTGCACAGCTTCTTCGCATTCGTGGGAAAACTTCAAACCGAGTGACAACGCCCCCCGGTGCGATCCGCTCGGAGGATGAACGAAGGACGAAGACACCACGTTCGCGTGGACCTCAGCTGGACGAACGGTCCAGCTTCGGTTGCAAATGGCAGTCGTGCACCCGGGACCCAGTACGCACGTGTGGCCCCGAGCAATGCGCCGGCACTGCACACGGATGCATCATTTAAATCCGTGCCAGCAATGAACAAAGTTTTGTGCCGTGCCGCGTGTGACAACCCGTAGCTAAATCGGGCGTTCGGTTTGATCACCGAGAGCCCGGAAGCAGGAGGATTTCTCCTCAGTAGCTGTAACTGCACATGAAGCGATTCGAGTACGACCAGCGCAAGCAACAGGGTAAACCGAGGATAGGTTTTCGGTATGGGTACTGCTTGCTTGGTAGAGGTCGATTTTTTCGTTCGGGCTTCCATACTCTTTCCATACCAACACACACACACCGGTGGGAACTCCATTCCAACATTCCCGGCAGTGTGACAAACGAGGGTGCACCAGTCGCAAAGCGGAGCTTAATCCGGTCCAATCATTCAAACCGGGGAGACATACGGGGATTAAATATTATGACATGCTCGTTTTGAATAAATTATTGTGCACAGATGGGGAGGCAACTGCACCACGGTCGTTGAAAATGACGATGACGATGATGGCGATGAGGACGATCTCATGATTAACGTCAAGGGAGGTGCGATTACACCGAAACTGTTGCATCTGGGGAAGGGTTATATTTACCTATTTGTTTTACGTGCCAGCCATTTGCATTATTCGTCTAGGAGAATATTTTCGAACCAGAATTTTTAGCAATATAAAAAAATAATATTAAATAATTTTAAATAATGAACGAGAAATCTTCGGCATTTATTTCACAAGCAGTTTTACCCACATGTATTTTAAAATACATTGTTAAGAAAAAAATCGTTTTATTTCACTTTGGTTTTTTCCACAAGGAGCGTATCAAACGGCATGAAACGAAAAAAATATATGATAAATTATCATTTTCAAGTAAAGCATAAGGACAGCTGAATTCAATGTATTTTTTCAGTTTTGCAAAATAAAGCCATAATCATAATTTTGAATGGAAGCAACAATTCCGTCGGACCTCGATGAGCAATATGGCCAGCTTTAACTTCGTGTTTTGTTTGTTTTTCCTTTTCAATTTATCGACACTAGCTTATTGGAGCAAAAATTATCCTTCTGCAAGCATTTCTCCCTCTAACCATTGAGCTATTTTTTTTATAACGTTCCCTTTGCTTTCACATTCTTCCATGCTTTTTGCTCCACTTACGGGTGCACCTGTTTCGCGCAGGTAGCAATAGACGAAGTTGCTCGCAAAGTGCACCCACTCCGGTGATATATGATACTTCAAGCGTTTGCCAAAACACTCACGTCCGCTTAAAACGGCCACCGTTCGCCCCACCATCTCCTCCCGTTAACGGATGAACAACGGCTTAGGGCCGGTGAAAATATAACAAAAGTTTTCCCAAGCAGCGGCTGTAACCACGGTTCGACCGAAGCCAAACTATGGCCGCTTTGTTCGGCAGTTGCATCGCGAAATTTATGATCCACGGGGAATTTATTGCTTTATTTGAGTTGCCTTTTCGATCGACCTCTTGCCGATGATCATACACGTGGAAATTATGTTTCCATTTTAACAACAAATTTAAAAACGTTCTATATTTAAATTTTCAAAAATTTTAAAATTACCATTTGAGAACATATTTGTTCGAAATAGTTATAATTTTTAAGGACTGTGAAGAAAAGATGAACATTCTGGTGCACCATGAAATCGAACGGGAAATTTGTTCCATCATCGTAAATAATGATTGCATCCGGTTTCCACTGGAGCCACCCCCGGATGGGAGAAAATATCGTCCTTCCTTGCCAAGCGCGAGTTTTACCGCGAATAAACTATTTATAAACAGCTCGTACGGCTCACCGCGAAGCATGCGGTTGATGGTCAAAGCCATTCCCTGCCATGCCACGGTTTCCCGTCCCGATGGAAAAACGGCGTCTTAACGATAATGGCAACTGCTCGTTACAGATCATCTTCGCCCACTTTGGCTGACCATTCCGAACTCGCTTGAAGGAGCAACCCGTTCGCTTGCAGCAAACTGCAGCACAATGCAGCTGGGTGTGTGTGTGTGTGCACTTTTTTACAGATAGTGCCATCTTGAGCGTGGCATAACCGGGCCGTGGCCAAGAACAGCGTAGATTGCATTTATTAACAATTTTAGCATTTTTGCTTTCATTCGCTCATTTTTGCCTCGTTATCCGCTCGCCCTCAAACACAATGAAAAAAAAAAGCTCAAAGATAGTGAAGAACGCGAGAAGACAGTTTCCTCTGGGCGTGAGATGCAGCGGGTAAACGTAGCCGAGCGTGAATTTTCATGCGCAGCAAATTTGTTGCCACCGCGTTTTTGTTTGAACTTATCGTTTTTTTTTGTCTGAAAGCATCTCGAGTTTAAACATTTCAAACACACTGCACCCTGCCTTTGGTGGTCAACCGGTCTTGGTTGGTTGCTTGTTTTCGGTACTGAAATTTATTCCAGTGCGGTAAGAATGTTTCACTTGTCTGAGTGCTGGTTCTGTCGCTGAGTTTTGAGCTTTCGGTGTTGCTGTAAATGGTCTTTATTTTCAACTTTGTTTGTCCGCTTGTTTTGTACTACAAACACCCGTTTCCATGTTTGGACCGAGTTTCGGTTGCCATTTGCGTGTTGCTAAAGCATACTGTATTATCGCAAAATGTTCTTGAAACATTTCCCACTGACCTCTGGTTCGTTTCACATTATACAAAAACGGCGAAATGGACTCCCGCTCAAACTTCCACTTCAATGTGTCGCTCTCGCATCCTTGCGCGATTTGCGACCGTACTTTAATTCCTACCTGGAATTATTTTTTTTCTGAGCTCGAAATTCGACTCAAAAACGATCACTGGGTTAGGAGCATCGAATAAAAAGAACAATAAAATGCAAACCAACAAGCAGCATTTTCATTTTTCAATTAAAGCATCACATGTCAGTCGAAAAAAAGATAACTGTGAAGAGGAGAAAGCAAACTTTAAAAGCACTCATCCCTACGGCATGCGAGAGAGCGAGCGCGATCGATTGATTTTCATTTTATCAATGCGCGAACCCCGGTCCGCTTTCATGCTAAACGAAAGAGAACCTAACAACTAAAATGCATTTGCAAAAGCTATCCGTACGATCTTTCAATAAGCTGCCAGAGCTGGTATGTGTTGATTGCAATTCCTACGCAACACACATTTTCCTACCGCCCTCTCGGACGTGGTCAGCCATGCGTAGGATGAAGTTTTTCATCTGCCCGTATCTGCCGTAGGTTGCCCGTTGAAGTTCGTTTCTCGGAACAGCGATAGAACGAAACTAAACCAACGGCGTTTTCCGTACCACACCCGAGCGTGTACAACTTACCGTAACCTATAAATGCATAAAATCACATAAAAATATTGTACACAAGCAGTGGCGCACTGGAAGTGTATGTGAACGATTTTATGTAGCCAAGGCTTTGCTCTCTCCTTTGCTCGCTTCTGTAGCCAATGCACTTGCGACACATTTCCTTTTTTTTTTTGAAATCATTTGTTCCCAGAACCCGGGACATTGCCGTCCATTTAATTTGAAATGAAAACGGCACCTTGCCTTTTCCAATCGCACATGCACGACGGTGCCGTCCTTTACTGGCATCACGTTGCAATAACTATCTGTAGTGCATGCAGCACCAGGCAGTTACCAGTGCTAAATATATTTAATTTCTACATTTGCATCCCGCAAAAGCCCACCTCACCTACTCCCTGCCCGTGCCCGCTCGTCATCGAGATAAATAATTTTGAGTATTAATTTTATTGATATTCATACCGTGATGCGCAATAGTTGGTATAAATTTCCTCGGGCTGATGCTTTCATACTCCACAGCTCAACAGCTTCCGTGCATGTAGAGCATGAGGCGTTATTGTTTGCGATTGCCACGGCCACTTACGGGGGCTTGGGGAGGGATCATTGCCACAATAATTGCCACTTCGATGTTCGAGCTAGTCGTGCAGATCACTCCTCGCGCTCGTCAGTGTAACAATAACCTGCCGCAGTGAAACAAAGTCCGCAGCATACATTCTACGATACGATCCAAACCCAACGCGTACCTACAAAGAAACGGAAGAAATAAAAAACAATGAAATGCTAATTAATCAAACAGCTTGTGTGAGAGATTATTATTGCTTCGAAAACGGGAGGAAAATAAAAACAAACCGCACATCGGATTTATACACAAAAGCAGAACGCTATCCATTACAGGTTTGTATGTGTGTTCTTCGCCCCAGCACACTCATTGATCGCGCCATGCATCATTCTGTGACAGTTTATCACAATCTAAGCGCATTCACAATGGCACGCTTAATTTATGGCGCGCATGCATTTCCTTCTTTCCGCGCCATCGCACCGGGCAAGGTGCAACAGGGTCGATGTGACATTTTTACTTATGTGGAACACATCATTTATCATTTTTCATAGTTCGTCAGCGAGCGTATCGCGGTGTGTTGGCGAGGCCGCCACCACCGAGGACAAAAACATGTTTGCTGACACATCAAATTAAAACACTTTTAAAAAAATGTGCGCTTTTGTTCGGGTTAATTTTTTGCTGCTCCTCTTTTGCTCTGCTCTCATCACGATTGTTAAGCGTTTGTTTCAAGTGTAATTAGCATAGTGCCCTTATTTGTTGCTGATGGGTACAATATTTGCTTATGCATGCTACACCAGCAGAACGTGCGGTTGGGCACATTGTGTTTATTTTTCGTTAGGTGAATCGTGTTTTCCTGTCGGCTCCCAGGGCAAGTTAGCATATTTGACAATCGGTGAACTATAAAAAACCACCGAACATTGTTCTTCTAATTATTTTTTTTTCACGGATTAACAATCGAAATCCCTCAACCACATCGCAAGGTTTGATTTTTATTATTTTATTTCGGAACGGTAATGAAAGTAAGAAGTTCCATTAATTACATGCAACTTTCAAATGTGACAATCCTTTCTATGTGTAGTATAAGTAAATATTATTTGCGTTGTTATGTTCGAAAATTTGTAAACTTTATCATTTTAATAGATTATATAATTTACTAATACAATTGTTCATCCTGTGTCCAAAGGTTTTTACTCCTAAAATGCGTTGGTTAACTACTTGTGAGTTTCATTTATTAACTAAAGTTTGTTTAATTGTCAAAAACTCGATACATTTTATCGCTGAACTAAAATTCGTTCTCATGGAATTGAGCGACGGGCTGAGAAACTGAATTTGACAATATGAACCTCAAGCAGGTGCATGCGCCACGAGGACATTCGGTGAGGACGTGTGTTGTCATTCTTCCTCATTTTATTTGTTAAGAAATTTAAGCGAACGGATTGTGCTCAAGATTAAATTCGTATATCAAAACATGGGATTTTAATATAAATTGTCATTTCACCAACGCAAACCAAGCTTTTTTCGAACACGAGTCGAAGCATGTCAAACCTGTCTCGAATGATCACCTGTGCTTATTCATTAATTTAACTCTTTTCTAATGTAAATATTTCACCCTTCTTCTGGATGTTGGAATGAATTATTTTCAATTCTTTATATTGTTTCTACACTTCACCACTAATAACATTTTAAAGCATTTTTTGACAAAACTGGGTAAATATTATGTTGTTGATATGACATTAATAAATGTATAATCATATTTCTAGGATTCATGTATCTAAAATAAAAGCTCCTTCAACAACAAAAAACTGGATGATTGAAATTTGAATGCACCTCCAACAACAAAAGTCATTATTAAAATATATAATTATTCATTTACCATAACCTTGCCGGCCAACAGATTATAAAACATTACCAACGCGAAATTCAGTGCAAATGATGATGACAAATTTATGCAACATTCCTTTTCAGCGAATGCCCACGTGCCCCGGTCCGGTCTCCCCTCCGTAATCCGTCCCTAGTGGAATGTGGTTTTCCGGTTCGTGAAACACTTGCACACGCCAGCACATAACTTCGGCGCTATACTGTTGAAATCGGTGCCTCCGAGTGAGGGACAGTAATAATTCTTCCTAACAATCCCTGTAAATGCGTGTGATGCATGTGTCAGGCCGGGAGTGCCTACGTGCCTGGCGGTCGCGAACAAATTTGCCGTATTCATCATCATCGAATTAATTTGCCGATTAAATCAACCAACCAACGAGAATGAGAGTGGTAAACAAGCACTACGGATCGGATACGGTGGGACTGTTGACCGGCCCGGCCCGGCCCGGACTCGGTGTGGCCGTGTGGTATTGCGCATCGGTTTTTTGGTGCGGCTGCGAGGCGAAACAAATGATAGGGCGTCATGTTGTTTTAATTAATTTTGATTTCATTTCTAGCCAGTGAAGTGTTGCGCTTTCGGATATCCGGAATGGGAACGCAACAAATCACGGTCGCACGGAACGCCCATTGCACGGCTTATTTGGATGTTATGGGAAAATAATTTTGAAAAATAAATCGGTATTTAGGGCAGCGAGCTGTTTGTTTCGGAACAATTTCGAGCAGTCCTTTATGCTTGTGTAAGTTGTTCTCGGAACGCAAAACAAAAATCGCTTGCACCGTGTTACATCGTGGAAAATACTTTCTGTAACAATCTCCTTTTATTCCAACGAGAATGCCTCGAGCGGATCAGGCTCGGAACCGGTTCGCTCGCACGCTAAAAAGGAAAACAGCATTTACGAAAACTCCGAATGATCCAGCCTAATGTGGAAAAAAGGCGATCGTACCACGACTGACAGCATGTTTGCCCCGCACTTCGTCACGGTTTTCGGGGTGCGGAAAGTACACCCCCATTTACCGTGGGCAAAACATTATTCCAGAGGGTGCGTACGCACACATACAAGCGCGGATTTCGGGGCAAGTAGATCACGAAAACCCAACGCAAGCGATGCCGAAACGGAGCCAATTAAATGTAAGGGAAAATTTGTACCGAATGGTTCGAAATGAATGGTTAATGCTTTGGAACTCCGGTATCATGGACAAGCCGCACCGAGAGGATGAGAGAAAAACGCGACCCATCCACCTCGAAGGAGGTCGAGGCTATGGGAAAAACATATTACGATAACAAAGTCGTACAAGAAAGTGGTAATTGAATTCCGACAGTTTTACATGGTTACCTTTTTCTGCTCGCGCACATACACACTCCACAAACACTCACGCATGCCGATAGAGCACGGAAAAATATCGGCCCACCCGGTACGCCCTGCAAGCTGTCGGCGTCCAGCGTCATAGATTCGCGTCCGCGTGCTCGGTTGCAGTTCATTTGTAAGATGCTTCGGGGCAGATAATGCGCCGTAGAGCCGGCTTGGCTTGAGCAGCCGACGGTGGCCAACCTGATGAACCCCGAAAACCGAAACCGAAGCAAAACGATACCGCAAACGAACGGAAAAGACATAACATTATCCTCATCATCATCAAGAAGCTCGGCTCGGTGCGGCTGAAGCAGAGGGAGCTGATGCGGGGCAACGGTGGAGCAGTGTAATGGCACCCCGAGACAAGATGGGCTGCCAAAGATATGATGCCACCCTCCGGCAGCCGGAGGGTTGTTACCGGAGAACGGCGCATGAGAACGTACACGCCGAGCACACCGGCGCAAGAATGACACTGGCTCACATTAATTCTACGTACATCGTCCTGTCTTCGTGCGTATGAGTTTCACCTCGCGGGCGGCCGCGCTCTAGAACACCTTCCGTCTCGTTTAACCATTCCGTACGGAACCGATGTTTCTTAATGGAGTCGACAAAGTTTTCCTTTCTGTTCAACCCACCTTAATGTTTCAATTTCATTGTTTCATCTTCCTGCGCGTGGGTGTTTGTGCCCGTGTGTAATGTTTCAGTTGCTTGGGAAAGTTGACTGTTATCGAACGGAAAATACACACGCAGATAATGCTTACGTTGCTCGTTTCGTCCGCCATTCATGCCATCTGTGGGGCACGAATGCTATCAGGTCGCTTTCATCCAAGCATCGCACAAGACAACCGCCATGCGAGAGACAATGTGGGAACGGAATCCCAAAAAAAAACTCGTGGCTCGTAATTATTTACCCAGAATTATCAGCAAAGTTGCCGGGAGGGTAAGAATAACCAGCAAGCGATACGGTAAAAGAGCGTTCGACCGTAGAGATCCGAAATCTGCCACACGTGATGAACCCAACTCGAGGATTGGAAACCTTATTCAGTTATTGGAAATGGATCAGAAAAGAACGTTTCGATAGCGCTCGTTCGTTCCACGGATCACTTAGATATCTCGCGTTTAATCCCTCCCCGGAGCGTGCTGCGTTCGTCGGTACTAATTGCAAGCGAGGGCTCTGCGAATGGAGTGCAAATGTAAGAACAAGAATCAGATATGTTACGCCCAACTGCGGATCAGCGAGAGGATTAGTCTATCGGTATCAGTTTCGTTCACCGTAATAAAGCCGTCGGATGATGCCTGCAATTCAGCTGACGTCCAGCGTTCGAACACATGGAACGCATTTGATTGAACGCAGCTAGTTCCAACTCTTCCGGGAAGGGATAAACACTTTCCACTGTCGCTCCGATAACGCAATTATTCATCCGCACAAGCGCACAATCAGCGGCGAATCGCATCGCAGCGGGACCACTCTTGTCGCGACGCGACCAAATGATGTACGGCGGTCATATTAATACCGAAAATTAATCAATCCCTTTTATCTCCGGCCGCCGTCCCGAAACATGCTGAGCTCGCAGACGGATACCGTGGATCGAGTCAGAATGGTAAGCTATCATGCTCACCTGTCCAGACGATGGATCCCTCCAGGGAGAGAGAGAGTGAGAGAGAACTCCGAAAAAAAAACCCACCGAGCCTTTGCTGTGTTGCCGTCAGCACGCTAATTTGCTTTTGTCAACGTATCGCGACGCCCGGTTACCCGGTTGCAAAGGTGAAATGCAAATTAATGTCACAAGCACCGCCAGACCACCACCATGATACGCGGCACTTCCCTCCGCCTGTCATTTATTGGATTTGCGGTATTCGATCGTTTTCCGTGCGCTTCGGTACGGATGGGTGAACGGAAGGTGCTGGCTTTTAATTTCTTTTTTGTTCAATATTTGCTTATTCACCAACTTGTCTCCAATATTTCTCCATTCTGCCAGCGAAACAAGACAGCCCACGTGGATGGCATCAAGCCATCCATATAATTTCATGAATAATGTCAATTTATTTTAACTGCCATCGTTTCTCATTTAACATGAGCCGCATCACTGTGGGATAAGCGGTGGACACGTGAAGAAGAAAATAACAGAGATCGGATGGTAAAGGTAGGACATCAACTCACAAATCGGTTTCATAATCCTGGGAAAAATAAGATGCAAAA
>JXWZ01005706.1:0-27586 GCA_000956215.1 Anopheles farauti No. 4 | reverse complement strand
GGGGGGGGGGTTCACGAAGGAACCTGTATGTTTCCTCTGTGTGTTGTCTAATTTGGATGTCGCTTGCAAATGAGCGAAGTAGACCACCCTTGAAGCGGCTGCCGCTGCTGACCGAGCCTCCGCATGTTGTGACCTTCCCGCATGACTTTCTCCAATCCTTATTGCGGCATGGGGAGAACTTGATAATCGGAGGGTAGCCAGTGGGAAGTCAGTTTTTGTTTTTGTTTTTTTTTCTCTTTCTTTCTCTCCTCCGGCTGTGCGCACCGTGGATTGTGGGCACATTTTCACCTGACTTAATTCTGCTTTTGTTTCTTTTTATCTTTCTATTTTTTCCCTCTGTCTCTGCTGTTACCTCTTACGCATCTCGTCCGCTTCCGGCGGATTTGATTGATATCGAACGCAGACCACCGATAGCCCGGGGGGTGCCCACACACTGGGCGCAAATCACGCATGATCCGCCGCGCGCGCGTATGTTAGCGTTTGCTCCGATATTTTCCCTTTCCAATCTAATTCACTTTCAGTTGCTGTCAGTCCGTCGGGGCAGTAGCGAGGGTGCGAACATAGTAAGAGCAACGAAACATAGCAAGAAAAAAGAGAAAAGTTCCGTTCGTTAGCCTGTTACGCATTATTGGCGCATTGGAATTTCATTTCATAGAAATTAATTTCATCTCCCACCCAGCCTCTGGACGGTGGCGGATTGGGAGGAAGTTTTTCGCGGCCGGTTCCACGCACATCAGGGAGTTTTAAGAAGTTAACAGTATCAATCGCCCTCCAAAACACCGTTGTTGGATTTCACTTGAAAGAATGGAAAGGCTGCAGCTGTTGTTTATTTCCCACTCGTATCTAGATCCTAAAGTACCTAAAGTACAATTGAAAAGGTACAAAGAAATGTAAGATTTAAGATTGCAACACCCCAATTTCACAACGTAAGTCTACAACATCTGAATAACTTCACACAAGACGACACGATTGATTGTAGGAAGTACCACTCAGCACCACCACCAAAATGCGGACAAAGTGCTCTTTAATATGTAACACCCTGGGGGAGGAGTGGGCGTGTGAGGTAACACCGATTCCGGCTCGAAAGCCTTCGGACGGGAAGCCTCCTCATTGCCGGAGTTCATGGTGTTAATCTAAATTGACCATCTAGTGTAACCATTAAGAGATATGGTGATGAGAGCCGTTGAGGTCAACTCTCACTGCCGCCGATGAGCTGATGAGTGTAGCATCACCATTTCCCAACGTCCGGGAGCGCTTTAATGACCTTAAACGACGATCCACTTCCAAAAAAAAAAAAGAGATACCTAAATTAGCAGCTGCTCGGTGCTTGGATGATCTTCTTGGAATTTTAGGGCCAACGTTGTTACCTCCGCCGTATTTGACGTTATGTAACCGTTCGTAGTCTTTCTTGGCGTTTATTTAATGAACATTCTTGGAAGGTACAGGGAAGGGATCCGTCATCATGAATGAATGGGGATCTTTCAGTTTTTCTCCTGTTTGTAGCATGGATCGATATGATACGTCGGTATCCTTGAAAACGAGAGGAGGGACCGTTTTGAAATCAGCATCATCTTTGTCCGCCCGTTTTGCAGCGATCGCTAGACGTTAAGTCGTGACTTGCCTTTGGAAGATGAAGAGAAGATGACACCTGTAGATGCAGTCGCACTTTTGACCTCTCCTTGAGCAATGTACATACTCTGCTTTGCTGCTGCTGATGCTGCTGCTGCTGGCCCTGCCTACGGTTTCGTGTGTTAACATTGTGTACACCATTCACGCTGAAGTAGAAGTAGAAGCACACCACAAAAGCACCGTCATCTTGTGTTTCTCTACACCGCTGTAGATGTGTGCTGCTTCGTAGACTCTATCGATTACGTAAGGAGATACCTCGCTACGCAGAGTCGAGATTGGAACCGATCGTTTTCAACCGTATCGTGTATCGCATTACCGGTCACTGGCACAGAGGGTAGAGCCCCCGGCAATCGTCATACACTCACACACAGAGAGAAAGAGAGAGAGAGAGACACCAACCTGTCGCGTACAAAGTGGTGTGACCGTAAAGCGTTTTGCAATGGCAATGGTAACAACTTTATCCGCCACAACACCGGCAGTATGGCTTTGGAAATGTATCAGATTGTAAAGTGTAAAGGCTTCAGATGGCGGTTCTATTCTATCAGCGGTGGCCGGGAACTGCCGGGGAACGGGGGACCGGATAGGTGTTGGAATGTCTCATGTGACTCTCAGCACGGCACAGTTTGCTTCTGGAGGTGGAGGAGTACACTCTTTGGTGAGGCATCAATTGAATAATTGAAGATCTTGAAACGCACATGACACGACCGCGCGAGGGTGTTGTGTCTAGACCTCAAAAGCGTTGGTTTAGAAGAAACGCAAGCCATCGTGGTCTTGTAATTATCAGCTGTAATTAGTGTAAAATCTAACCTAACATATTTACGCTACTTCGAAACGAGGTTGGTTTAGAAGATCAAATGAGCAGAGCCAAGCTTTCAACACCTAATTGTCAACGCTTCTAATGCCCTCCCAACATGTTAACCGCCCCTAATTGTGCACTATATTTCCACCGGTAGCAGCAGCACTACCGAACGTAAGCATCTCTTTACTCTCTTTATAAGAAAAAGTCACACACTTGGGGCATACTTTGCGCCGCATAAATTGGGAAACTGCCGCCTGGTTTGGCCCTTTGCTGCCTTCCCCATGTATGCAGTTTCCCGTTCGTGCTGCGTAAATGCAGCGCCGTGCCTCCCTCCCTCTCGCGGGGTGTGTACGTTAATTTAACGCCAATCAATTGTGTTTTTCTTTTCGTTCCCGCAAACTTTAGCTACTTTTTGCCTGCAAGAAAACAACAGCAATATAATTTCGGTGCGGTTACCCGGCACTGGTGAATTGGGTTTCACAGTTTTATTAGCACGAATAATGCGCATTGTGTGTGTATGTGCATGGGGAGAGGAAGGTTTGGTGCTTTGGGGGTGAGAATTTACTGGATTAGTTGGTTTCGGGTGTGCTGTGCTGTTTTTAGTCGAATGTTTGACGGGGGCGGAATCTCGATTAGCGATTTAACGAAGTATAATTTTGTGTGTTTTTTTTCGGAAGGAAATGTTTCATTTTTCTTTACGCACCGCCATATGTGAAGAAAATATCGCCCAAAAGTGCGGTGGTGTTTGGAATACTTTTTTTTAACAGTAAAAATTACAAATCCATATTTTTTCCTATGTGGCTAAACAAACTTTCACTGTTGTTGATTGTTGTTCCGGTTAGATTTTATTTCGCTCTGCTTTCTGTGCGGCGTCATCACTTATAATTAGTACTATTTATTACCGGGGTAAACAAATACTTCGAGGCAGCACTTTCGAAGTCGTTCGGTGTGTTAGAGCGCGGCGAACGCCTTTTTACAAGAACGTCGATGGTTTGTTTACATTCCTGGGAAATCCGGAGCACTTCTTCATGCTTGATTTTTATCAGCAACACATAAAGATAAATTATGATCGTACGGCCGAAATCACTGTTACTAATATGGCTTTTCTTTCTCTTCCCTTTCTCTACATCCAGGCCGAACGTGTCTTCACAATAGCAATATCCCTGAGTTCGTCGATCGTCATTGGCCTTGCGTGGATGATTTATAGAAACCCATTATCATCGGTAACACCACACGAATGCACGATTGTTTGTGGTAACCACCCACCCAATCGGGGCCGGTCGGTTTAAAGGGATACTTCCTTTAAAGTAGCAGCTCGAACTACGAACGCACAGAACGCGGCTGCCCGTGCGTGGTGGTTTCCCTTTCGTCTGCCAGTGTGTGTGTTACTGAAAATGGCCCCCGGAGAGAGTGTGACCGAGGAAGCTGACCCGATCTTTAACGACTGCAACGACGCCACCACTGCAACCCTGAGTCATTGCGATAACGTTTACTGGCCGGTGGCAGCAGCAGCAGCAGTAGCAGCACCAGGAGGTCGTTTGAGTAATTATGGTCATCTTCAGCATCACCACTGCAGCAGCACGAAAGCCGCACCAGCATTCTCTTCTTCCTGGAGCGATTCTTTCGTCGCAGCTCCATCATCTCACCCGTCGCTGGTGATAAGCGTGAAGGGTTCGTCATGCAGTTTCACGCCAAGCGAGCTCGAAGCGCGTGAAGAAGTCTGAACTCCGACAGACGCGGTTGTGTCAAACAAAAATCGTGATAATGTGTGATTAGATTCCAATATTTGCTCAACAAGAGACTGTTTTTTTCGATCAAAGTGAGACAAACTGCTGTAGTGAGAGACTTCTACAAACAAACGAAAGGAAAAACGCAATACTCGGAACGTATTTTTGCATAGGAAGAAGTGTCTTCCAAACGCCGACGTACGCGGTGCAGCGATAAGACACAGGGAGGATATTAGGTGTTATCAGAGCGGAGAGTGTATAAGATAAGCTGGGCACCACCGGTGGCTTCATTGTGTACGTGTGGTTAAAAAATTAAGTGCGAATAAACACGCCTACCCGGTGCGGTTTTTTTGTGGCGTTAGTGAATCGGTTGAAATCAGTCCGTAAAAATGTCGTTCCTAAACAATTTGAAAAAGGTGTTCCACCTCGGCAGCGGTGAGGCGAAGAAGAAGCGCATCTTCAACAACATCCGTATGGACACGGATCCGGCCGACTTCTGGGACATGATCGGCGAGCTCGGCGACGGTGCGTTCGGGAAGGTGTATAAAGCGCAAAGCAAGGAAACGCGCCAGCTGGCCGCGGCCAAGATGTGCACGCTGGAGGACGAGGAGAACCTGAGCGACCACATGGTGGAGATCGACATCCTGTCCGAGATCAAGCACTCGAACATTGTCGGGCTGTACGAGGCGTTCTCGATCGACGACAAGCTGTGGGTGAGTGTTTTCTTTCTTTTTTTTTGTGGTTTACAGCTGTGGTTAAAGCTAAAGCGAAAGGTGTGTGGTGGAAGCCCGATCAAGATGCGCATCGCTGCATGCCTCCCGCGGAACCGTTACTGACGGATCTCATGTTCTGAATACTTGCACGACACTTTCTGGCTACAGTTGCAGCCAACTAATGAGCGCACAGAGGAGGCTCATGTTGCTTTACTCACTTGGAAAAGAGTGTTTTTTTTGTTTCGTTCATTCATAACCATTGGAATCTCTGCTGAGCGGGAGAGACCGCACGGCAATTGGGCCGGAAACGATCGCTGGTCCGTTCGGGTCCAACTACGAAGTGTGTTCTGCATGGTTTGCGAACATTATGCGTTCCTCGCATTCAATAACGTGTTTCTATTTATCTCCCCTTTTCTTCCAGATGCTGATAGAATATTGTGATGGTGGTGCCTTAGATAGTATTATGGTGGAGCTGGAGAAACCGCTTACCGAGGCGCAGATCGCTTACGTGTGCAAGCACATGTGCGCCGGACTGAACCATTTACACAAGAACAAGGTGATACACCGCGACTTGAAGGCCGGCAACGTGCTGCTGACGATGGACGGTGGCGTGAAGCTGGGTAAGTGTTCGATGGGGCAGACCAGAGCATACTAGTAGTGGGTGCGTAATAACGGTTGCCCTCGTATATTTGCAGCGGATTTCGGCGTTTCGGCCAAGAACAAGCACACGATGCAGAAGCACGACACGTTCATCGGCACGCCGTACTGGATGGCACCGGAGCTGGTGCTGTGCGAAACGTTCCGGGACAACCCGTACGACTTCAAGGTCGACATCTGGTCGCTCGGGATTACGCTGATCGAGTTCGCACAGATGGAACCACCGAACAGCGAGATGTCCCCGATGCGGGTGCTGCTCAAGATACAGAAAAGTGAACCACCGAAGCTGGACCAACCGTCCAAGTGGTCGGCACACTTTAATGACTTTCTTGCGCGCGCCCTGGTGAAGGTAGGTGGCGAAGTGGATTAGCGCCCGCTGGTAGTTAACATTAAACTTTAACTCCTTTCATTTTTTCTCATATAAACAAAAACAAAAAACAGGATCCACAGCAAAGGCCGTCGACGGACGTGCTGATGGGGTTGCCGTTCATTAGCGGTAATCTGGACTCGAAACCCATCAAGGACCTGCTACTCGAGTACAAGGCGGACGTCGTCGAGGAGGAGCTGGTAGACGAAGAGGCAGAGGTGCGTATACGGTTCTGGAAACCTTCGCTCGCATTCGTTCGGTGCTATTGCTACCGTGGTTAAGGCAGAAGAATCATTCGCATTCTGTCTCCCGTTAAACTTCGTACCGAGTTTTAGTAAACCACTAACCTGCCACTCTCTCATCTATCTCTCTGTTCACTCTTTTTCCTTCCCATTATCTCTCTCTCTCTCTCTCTCTCTCAAACCGCGCACGCTGCAAAATAAAATCGTAAACAATCCACTAACATCCTAACCATCATCCAAAACTCGTTCGCAAATGCTTCGCGCAACGAAACAACACATGCAACCCATCTTCTTGCAACTCATTAGAAAGCTAAACGACAAGCGAAACGCAGATCGCTCTATCAGAGGGTTGGTAAGTTTTGTCAGACTAGAGTGTTTTTGCCAGCGGCCGTGACCAGAGGCAACTGCCCGAAAACTCGCGGCACCCCTTTCTATTCCTTCCCCACCCCTTCGAATGCGCGTGAAGTTTCGTGTGTGATTGTTATTGTATTTCGTAAGCCTCGACTCGCCGGGTGGGGGTGGCCGACTGGTCTGTTGGCTTGAGTACCGATTTTCATCTTGTAATCACTTTGTTCTAGACATTCGTACCCGTTACGAGAGAGATTGCTTTTTCTTCGTTTATTTATCGTTTTTGTTTTCAACATCTTGTTCGTGTTTTTAGTTTCGGTAGTTTCCTATGAGTGTATAATCCAAACAATCTCTGCATCTCTCTCTCTCTCTTTCTCTTTCTCGTTCTCGTTGCTAATTCTAAAACGAAAATTGAAAAAAATCGGACTGTAGTGCGTAAACGTCTAGTCTGACAATAGTTCCTTAGTTTGTGTTCATGTTTTAACTAGCGATTTCTTAATAGCAGACAAAATTCAACGCTTTGTTAAATTTTTACCCTACGTTTGCATGTGTTGTGCTAGTAATATCATTTAAATCAAAAGATTGAATATTCTTGTATTATTTATAACATATTCTACATTTTTACCGTGTTCTTTATCGTTGTTGTATGTATTTCGTTGAATAATTTTGGCATAATTTTCATTTTGGCATATCGTACTGTAGTTGTTTTTTTTAAAAGAGAATTTATTTACGGAACGAAATTTGCTAACTTTACTTTTACAACTTTTCGCTCGTCAGGAACCCCGCAATTCTGCTCTTCCGCTCGACTTGGATGATGATTCTTCGTCGCTGCAAAGTCAGGAAACTGATAAGCGTAAGTTTCTTATGTCTGTTGTACGCCCATTCCGTTGGGCGTCCGTTTTGCTAACGAATTTATTTATTTATTGTTTCGCTCACCTTTTTCGCAGTTCCCGATACACCAACGTCCCTATCGAAATCGTCCAGGGATTCGAAAGAATCCACACCCGTTCCTACCACCGAAGATGATTCCAGCAAAACGAAGACTAGCCCGACCGTGCCGGCGGTCCCTGTGCCGGCAGCAGCGACCACACCGGACACAACACCGACCGCTGCTGCTGTAGCAGCAAACAAAGATACGAAACCGGAAGTGAAAAAGCCTCAATCAATGCCATCGCCCACCGTTCCAGTAGCAGCGGCGGCCCCATCGCCAATTCCAGAGAAAACCCCATCACCACAAGCGACCATTAAAATGTCCACTTCTTCATCGAACATCAGTGGCGGTGCAGTGAATGTGCCCACCCCGGTGCTACCGGTACCGAAGGAAGAGATCGTTGTGGAAGCTTTGCCCTTACCCGAACCGGCCGGTAGCGGTGGGGAACAGAGGAAAGCGGTTGCGGCTGGCGGCGGTTCGTCCTCCGCGACGGCGGTGAAGAAAGGACCGGCCCCTCCGCCACCGCAAACACCGACCTCACCTACGGCGAAGCTTGTCCCCGGTGGTGGACCGTTCGCGGCGACGAAAGATGTGGTCGTACCTCCAACGCCACCGGAAACACCGCAAACTCCGCCGGAGGAAGGGAAGGCGTCGCTCGATCGGCCGGATGCTACCGCGCTAGCGGGTATCGGCGGAATGCCACCTCCTCCACCGGCACTGATGCGCATGGGCAGTAGCGGTGTGATCGAGGAACTGCAAGCGAAGTCTCCGCGCAAGGAACATCCCGCACCGACTCCACCACCGTCGTCGTCCGATAAGGAGAGCCCGAAAGCGATCGCTCCCGGTACACCACCGAAAGCGAACAATGTTGCCATTCCGAGAGATCCGGCGGATGCGGCCGGTTCTGATGAGGGTGTGAACATGATTGCGACGAATTCGACGACACCCGCAGCGGTACGCCACCATCATCCTCACCACCATGCTACGCTGATGAACAGTTCGTCGTCTTCCTCCACCACGTCGATCACGATCAACGACGCGACCTGCGTGCTGGCCGATCCATCAAACAGCTTGGCGAGCAATGTGGCCCAGGTGACGGTCGTCACGAGTCATCCGCCGGTGATAATCGACAATTCGATCCCGTCCGGCACGTCATCGTCCGCTTCGTCGACGAAATCGTTCGGTTCGTCCCAACAGCGTCGATCGCGGGTCATATCGCCACCCGGCCCTGCCGGCCACGATGAGGTTATCATCGTCTCGAACGAGCTGAACAAAACGCATGTGAACGAATCGTCGACGGATGATGACTTCCAGTCACTGGACAGCTTGGAGAACGTTTCACCTCGGCACCAGGTGCCGATGCGCACTCCGTCGCAGTTGGCAGCCGCCGGTGGACGTGCGATCGTACGGAAGCTGGACGAGAGCGAAGTGCTTATCGTTAGCTCGACCGGGTACGACGAGAGGCGAGATTCGCCGGTGCGCGATGTGGACGGCTACGGTGGCGGTGGAGACGTGAGCAATCTGCTCAACAGCAGCAGCGCCAGTGGCAAACAGCTCCTGGACACTAGTCATGTATCGGTGGTGACGGTGGGCGAGGAGGAGATAAAGGTAAAGGACTCATCGCAGCACCATCCGCAGCTGATCAACAATCCCGCATCGCCGCATCATTACCACCACGATTCCACCAGTGATCTGTCGAACGTAAGCTGTGGTCCGAGCGAATCCAGCGACGATGTGAAGGTGGACATTGTGGTGAGTGGTGGAGGCAGGCATCAGCAACAGCAGCAGCAGCAGCAGCAGCAGCAGCAGCATAATCTTCCACACCAGCAACAACGTTCACCGTCCGGTTCGTCGATTTCACTACCGAGCCAAACGGGACGGGGTGGTGTCATCAACGGCAGCAGGTATAACGGTGGCACGGAACACTTCAACCAGAGCCGCGAGGATGTTAGCATCATCGTGAACAAACGCAAGATAACGGACAAATCACGGATTTCCCCGGACAGCAGTGTCGGGTCGCTCGACGGTGGTGGTTCGGTTCGTTCCGCAAGCACGCCCATCCACCAGAACCATCACGGCGGTACGGCGTCCGTCATCGCTGGTAGCGGCCACCATCACCACCAACGATCCGGTAGCAGTGGCATGATGGTACCATCGGTCGCAAAACACCTACACGATCGTAGCGATGCGGAAAGCATTGCCACCACTACTAGTCACGACAGCCGCGAACAGGCTGCCACCGAGCTCGACGAGGAGGTAACGCTCCGGCGGAAGCCACTGCCCTCGGTGGATCTGGACGATGAAAAGGCACTGCCACCGTCACCCATCGGTACGATCGCTTCCGGCACGTCCACGTTGGTTAGCAATGCAACATCGGCGACGGCGAAAACGTCGGCCGTTGCAGGGGCCGGTGGTGCAGCAGCCGGTGGTGTGGCTACCGCCGGTGGGAATGGGGCGGCAACTGGCGCTGTCACCGGCGTGAAGAAAGCGAACCGTAACTTCACCAAGGAGGAGCTGCACCTGCAGAACCTCAAAAAGAAAACGCGCAAACGCACGCGCAAGTTCGAGATCGATGGTGTGCAGGTGACGACCACGACGAGCAAGGTGATCTACAGCGATGAGGACAGCAACAAGCTGTACGACGACCATCTGTTCCGCAAGCAGGAGTTGCGCGAGCTGAAGATGCTGCAGAAGCAGGAGAAGAAGCAATTCTACGATCTGCAGGGTAAGGAAGCGATCGCCAAAGAGCAGCAGGAGAAGAAGTTCGAGCAGGAGCGGCTGCAGCTGGAACGTACGTTCGAGGCGGACATGGACGTGCTGGCCCGGCAGCACCGCCAGACGGTGGAGAAGTTCGAACAGCAGCAGGAGGCGGAACTGCGCAACACATCGAAAAAGATACGGGCCGAGCAGGAGCGTGACCTGAAGTTGGTAGGTGTAACAGTCGCACGCGGTGTTCTACCGGCGTTTTAGTGTTCCATTATGTGTTTTCTCACGCAAAATATTTGTTGTTTCCCTTTGCCCCTAACAGTTCCGCGACAGCTTGAAGCAAGAAATTAGGCTACTCAAGCAGGAGGTCGATTTGCTGCCGAAGGAGAAACGAAAAGATGAGTTCCGTAAGCGAAAAACGCAGATGGAGTTCGAGCACGAGGAGCGCGAGAAAGCGTTCCTGTCGTCGCTGTCGGAAAATCATGAGCTCGCGCTGCGGCGGATCAGCGAAATCTACCGCGAGAAGCTGTCCGCAACCGACAAGGGCTACCTGCAACAGAAGCAAACGGTAAAGAGCGTAGCTGTGTTAAGCTTAATTCCCCCAATATGCAGGACGTTAATATTCGGTTTGTTTTTTTTTTTATAATAAAAGGCCATGCGAACGCGGGAAGCAATGCTGTGGGAGCTGGAGGAGAAACATATCCACGATAAGCATCAACTGGCCAAACGGCACGTCAAGGACATTTGCTTCATGCAGCGACACCAGATGATAATCCGGCACGAGAAGGAACTAGATCAAATCAAACGGTAAGCGGTTGATTGTCGGTGATATCTTAGTGCATCTCATCTTCATTTACCCTTTCTTTTTTTTGTGCCTTTGCAGAATGATCACGCGTAAGGAGGAGGAACTGCTGAAGCGTCAGACGATCGAGAGGCGAGCACTGCCAAAGAGAATCCGCGCCGAACGGAAGGCTCGCGATATGATGTTCCGCGAGTCGCTGCGCATTTCGATGACCACCGATCCGGAGGTGGAGCGGGACAAGCTGAAAAAGGTAAAAATTGCGCGCGAATTTTAGCCTTTCTTCAACCTTTCTTGGACATTTCTTAACACAACTTCCATTTGCCGCACACAGTTCCAGGAGCAGGAGAAGAAACGCTACAACCAGGAGCAGTTGCGATTTGAAACGAAGCACAGCAAGCAGCTGGAAGAGCTTCGAGCTACCTCAGAGGGATCGATAAGGTAGGATTTCTTTTGATGGTAGTTTTTTGTGGTCATTTGAAAGCTAATTGTTTTGTACGCTCTCGTTCTTACCCCGATTATAGGGAACTGGAGCAGCTGCAGAACGAGAAGCGAAAGCAACTGCTCGAGCATGAAACGGCGAAGCTTCGCGAATGTGACGAAGCGCTGCAGAAGGAGCTGCGCGAATGGAAAGCGCAGCTGATGCCCCGCAAACAGGTAAGTGTGAGAAGGGTTTGCCTTACGGGATGTCTCACGAACAGCAACGAACGAAGAACAGTGAAGTAAATTGAAGTGTCGTTTGCATTAATAGAGGCACTAGTTGCATCTATTTCAAAGTTTAGTACCTACCTAGTGATAATCAAAAATAGAAGCGTTGTCTTCTGGAATGCTGATCCTTGTGTGTAAATCTGACCCGTAGCATGTTTGGAGGAGAACAACTAATTGGCTTATTTTAACAGATATCATAACACGCCCCTCCTCCCTTCCCCGTTTTCAGCGTAAGCAATTTGTATTTTAATAACGTATGATGCTGTACAGTGCAACTTGATTATATGCTAACTAACCGTATTTCGAACATGTTTTTCCTTTTCCCTCTTTTCTTATGCCTGCCAAACGTGAACCATGAACCTTAACATATAAATAACACCCCTTTCCCAATTTGCCTTCTGTTTCCCGGCATTAACCTCCCCCATACAAACTCTGCTTCGTTCCCGATGTTGCGCCATCCCGATTTGCACGCGATCGCAGGCGATTGAGAAGCACTTGAACCGGATGGTGGACGAGTACGAAGATCGCTGGGGTCCGGTTGATCGGCGCGAGTTCGATGGCGAGTTTTTCGTGCCACCGGAGCTGCGCAATCGCACCAATTCCCTCAATACCCTTTCCCTTCGGCTGCTGAACATCACGCGCTCCCGTACGTTCCTCACGCTTCCCACGATGGCCAACGGTGGTGTGGCTGGTGGTGGCAGTGGTAGTGGCGTGGGTGGCGGTGGTGGTGGAGTTGGTGGCACGAACCGGAACAGTATACACAGCTCGGTGCCGGATCTAACACGATCCATGCCCAATACGCCTAACTCGGGCCACAAGCTTTCGATCGCTTCCTCGTACGATTCGGTGCTGGAGGAGAATGAGGGTGAAAACCCGCCTCCTACGATGGCGGGCGGCCGCAATGGTGGTAGAGGAGGTGTTGGAGGCAACTATCAGCACCAGTCCGCCATCAAGTACATCCACACGAACGATCCGGTGATGGCTAACAGCGTCCACGTACGACGCAAATCGGAAGATATGCTTTCGGGGAAGTCACGTTCGACGCGCATTCCGATCAAATCGTTCCTCTTCTCGAATACACCGTCGGGCGGATCGTCGGGTCGGAATGAGTACGGCGGCGGCGGTACATCGGCACACTACGCGAGCGATCGCGGTAACTCTCGTGCCACGGCACCTCCGTCAGCGTACTATTCCGACTCGAAGGATCGCGTCGTATCGATACGGGTGAATACTAATCATACCATGAATCGCAAACCGGCGAACGTGTTCGAGGGGATGACCAACCGGTCCAACATACCGCAACCGTCATACTCAGTAACCGGTGGTACGATGCCCCGCCGTACGTCGGCCGGCTGGGGTCCGAGTCGGCTCGGCGAGAACAGTTTTACCACCGCGTCCGACGCGAACATCAATCGCCTGACGACGTTCAGCTCGGCCCGTGGAGGACTTCCGCTGCCGACGGCGAACGGGAACAGTCTGAAAACGGCTGCCCCAGGTTTGAAGTTATCGCCATCCACTCCGGTGCTGCTGGCACCGAGTAAGGACGACGATACGATGGTTTAAGGGGGGGAAAGCGTCCGGAAGTCTGTGCTGTGCTTACACTGTACCGCGATCGATACACCATTCCACTGTTCCATGCCGCACACGCGTTGCCCATTTGGTCCTAGCAAATATCCCACACTATCCCAGCAAGCACCACTCGAATTTCCTCCTCACACGCATTCCTCCTCGAATGTTTGCTCCCTGTCCCAAAAGCAGTCAGGCCCTCGTAGCAGACCAACGTGGGAAGAGCGAGTGCTCTCACCGTGAAGGAACAACACTTCCCGATGGACACTTCTGCTAACTCCGAGCTAACCTCACCTAACTAACCTCTACGCTTCTATTAACCTAACCTCACCAACCCGCGGATATGGTAATGGTTCGTACTAACAACGCATCATAACACATTCCCGAACAACGCACCCGGCGGTTCCTGAAATGAAGTTCGGATGTATATATAAAGCGATAGCAGATGTCGGAACGGAAGACAAAACCATCTCAAAGCTATGCTTAACCAACTGACCGACTAAAACGACGACCGATAGATCACGGAAGCGAAGAGCAACAACATCGGGAACAAGTTTTGCTCTTTTCCGACCACCCCTGTTTCCCTTCTCGGCCCCTCACACAATACACTTCACCCTGCGCAAGTTTCTTCTACCCGTGCATCTCTTGCTCGGTAACGCATGCCATGCGCCAGTGCGTGCGAATGTAGTGCGTTCGTCTATCGAATCAGGTTGGTTTTCGAAACAACAATTATTTCACTCCTCGCACATTTGCCACATGTGTCGCGTCCCAACACTCTCCATGTCGTTGTTTGCTGTGTTTGTGCAGTTGCTCATTTGATTACCCTATCCGTTTGTTCATTTGTGTTTTAAATCGGGTTTGTCTGTGTTATATTGTTGTTTTTTTTTACTTTGTTTTTAAAAAGGATTTTCGTTCACCTACCATACCATAAATCGTTATTATTTGTGCTAACTTTTTGTCGTTTATTCGTTTTTGAGAGGGTTTATCTCTGTGATTGGCATGCATGTTCAATAACGTCGGGATGATGTTTACAATTCTGTGAGCAAAAAAAAAAACTGCTTGCGCTTGGCGGACGTATCTGTGTTTCATCGTAAACGTAACATAAAGTGTTGATAAATGTTTTCGCCCGCGAGCCATCAGGATTCATCATCCGCACGCTGCGCATCGTGGAAGTAGTCCTATAAACACACGCGACACGTGACGTGAAGAAGCGATGCGATACGTGCACCACCATCGGGCGTGTGACTCATCGTCTCGTTGGGGTTGATTTATCTCTCACTTGTTTTGCTCACCCAGGATGTAATAAAACGTGCGGATAATGTGGATGCCTCGATGGTATGGTGCATAACTTAGAACTCTCAGTTATTGTTGTTGTTTTCAAGAAGGAGTTGTTGTTGTACGTTCCGCACCGGCGCAAGAAAAGGGGTTTCGGTTTGTTTGGTGCACGCGTTTATGTTGCTGCAACCTTGGCTATGAGTAAGACCCCATCGTTTAGGGTTCGGTCAACAAACACGCATTTTGGGTAGAGTTTCTTAGTATTTTTTTTATTTAAGTACACAATATGAGCTTACTTTTACATTGCCAGACGCACTATCTAAGACGCACATTTAATTCTTATGTTAAAGTTAGTTGTGTTTGCTCAGTAATTAACTGATAGAGAAATAAGTTACGAAGCTCACGAGGAAGGTTTTTACGCTGCTCCGTCGTTTGAAGTGCACCGCGGCGTAAGTGGCGTTTGGCGCTTCAGATGCGCATCGTTCCTTCGCGCGGCGCGTCCACCCTTCCGGCTAGTTTCTGCGTCCATCCGGTCGGCATAGACACTTGTTCGCCGTCCCGTTGGAGCAACCGTACTTGCATTTGCTGCACCGTTTGCCCTTCCTGTAGACGGGCCGCTCGTACAGATTGCCCTCGGAGTAGTTGCACACCAGGTAGTACTGGGTCACGGACAGGCCCGTCTGCTGATGAACCCCGCGGAACCGTACCATCGCGCAGCCGATCTTCTTCGTGTCGGCGTGCACCATCTGCGTGAAGTGTCCGATGCCGGCCCGTATCGAGAGCTTACCGTAGCGATCGAGCAGCTTCTGACGTCCCCGGCTGTACTCCTGGTACCAGTGGCGCTGGAACTTGTCGAGTGCCTGCGACACGGTAACGTTCACCCCGTAGAACCAATTGACGGCGAGGTTCTGACCAACGGTGCGATACTTGCGCGTGTTGCGACACTCGTCGTGCGCGAACGAGCACGTTCTGGCGTTGTACTCGGCCATACGCGCCAGTTTATTGTCCCAATCCTAATTGCCGGGTGAAGAGTGTGGAGATGTTAGCAAACAAACTTTGAAGCAGGTGAAAGATGAAGATGATCCCTTACTTACCAGTTCCTCCATAGCGCTGGCCTCCGCGTACCGACGAAAGTACCCGCAGGCAAGATTGTTCCTCAGCCGGTTGTGGAAATCCAGTATCTGCTCACGGTATTCCGGCTTCATCTTGATCAGCTTCGGATCGTTGCATGCCGACGAAAACTTTCTACCGTTGCAAACGACATGCCGCGTACCGGGTATCGGGCAAAGATCCTTCGAAGCGGCACAGTAATCAAACGCCGCCACGGTGCTACTTTTTATCGGCATCAGGAGTAGCAGCAGCAGCAGTAGCAGTCGCAAAGCCCACAACATCTTCGTAACGTAGTGCATCATCACTGGTGTTGTTCCGTACCGTACGAGTACTATCACCACACTGGCACAACGCGGCAGCGTGCGCCTCTATGCGTGTGAAGCACGAGGAAGTGGCGTTGTTATCGTTCGGTACCGGCACAGGGACAGGGACAACACTCCACTTACTGCGACACCCTTCGGATTATACGCACCGCACCTTCTCCATCCCAAACGCGCCCATCACGTCATCGATAGTCGATAGGTCGCGAACAGATTCGACGATAAGATTGATAGCGGTGAGACGTGCGCTGGAAACCGCCGGGAGGAAAGGTTTTACGCTTGCCCGAAGGATAGCGGACGTGATTGTGCGTGTGTGTGTGTGTTTGTGACACTTAAAATTCAAGATCATACTGCCACTGGACGATGAGACGAGGTGGCTAGAAGAAGTGGAGTGTCTCGCGACTGCTCGCGGTATGTCAAATTAATTCCACCCCGTTTGATGCTTGGCCGAGCGACGATGGAGGTGTGCGAAACATCGAAGTGTGAACGTGTTTGCTGGTAATTGCACGAGCGTGACAAAATGGTACATTTATTAAAATGTTCAAACCGAATAATGGCTTTATAATGGTGTTTCTATGCATCGGTACGTTTCGCAAAGAACAAACCACATTCACTACGGTGCCAATCAGCAGCAGCAGCAGCAGCAGCACACCTCAATTGATCTTGACGATATTGATCGCTTGTTTGACAACTCATTTGTTTCTCAGCGGCGCACACTCTCTTCAATACCGAGGGTGCGTGCGCACGTGTGTGGTGCGCCCCTGAAAGGGAATGCATCATGCACACGGATTATTTTGGTGCATTACAGCGCATAACGCGGATTTGACGTGCATAAAATAATCATTCGTCACGCTGGTACACAACGGTCTCCTGCGCTACGCAGCGTCTTGTCTCTTTGATTGATTCGCTCATGATTTTTTTTTGTTGCACCATAACGACGATAAACAATAGTATATTGATTTACTTCTATATATTTGCGCCTTGTTTCTATTTCTTTTTGTACAATTTTCCTAAACATGTTTTTTTGTTTTAACAATTGTGTTTTTAACATGCTTCCTGTGGTTCTCTCGTGGCTTTTGTAGCCTAATGTGCAGCATTTAAGACGAATAGCAGCATTGTTTGCATTCCTTTTTTTAAACATTGCGTTATTCCGACTTTTTTGACAACTTCTTCAACATTTTGTAACTATCGTATTTTTAACTCATCGTCTTGGGCCTTGGGTGTGTTTATATTGTTTGATGTTCATATGTTCTTAATATGTGTTGCGTTTGTTGTGTTTTATTTTGGTTGTGGGTGCATTTAATTACTTTTTTTTAGTACAATTTACGTTTTTTTTATGAAATTGGTTCTAGGTTCGGTTAGTACGGTTTGTTTTTTTTTAAATCATTTATAGATATCGACCTTAGCACCTTCATTGGGCAGCGTGTGTAGTTGTAAAAATCACATTTCGTTTTTTATTTGATTGTATCCATTTTGTTGGTCCGTTTGGTTTCGTTTGCCCATTCCCATGTCTGGTGGGTGGTGTTGTGGACACTTTTCATCGTTTAATAGTAAATTTTTTCTTCCCTTTCTCTAATCTGTGTTCTGTTGTGTTTCTTTCTTTCCCATATCCCACCCGTCTGTTGTCTGTGTCTCTATGTGTGTGTGTGTATGTGATTGGTGATTCTAGCGGCTCGAAGAAACGTTTGCCCAGCAGCTGGAAGAGATGGAGCAGTTGTACGGCAACAGCCTGGTCCCGATGCCACCGCAGTCACCGCCGGGTCCGCACGATCCGCACCAACCCCACCCGCACGCCCACCATCACCATCTGCTGCAGGTCGGGGGCTCGACGCGGAGCAGCATTTCTTCATATTCCGATGGATTGGGCGCATGACAGGGGGCGGCGGGCTTCAGGGCACGGTACAACAGTATCAGCGGCAGCGGCGGCACCGGAACGAGTGGTGGCGGTGGTGCGAGCAGCATCGGCCACTCGAGCTACCGGAACAGCAGCAGCAGCTAGTCGTGTGGTCGATCGAGGAGGGCAACTGTTTGCTGCACTTGTGCTGAGTCAGTCAATCCTTTTCCCCATCCTCGACGTGCCCTTGGAGTTCTGCCAACCATCAAAATTGGAGAGGAGTGCGGTGGAAGGATGGGAATCAGCTTTTCCCATTAACCACCTAGGCGTATCCGCGAGGATATATTGTTCGCTTAAGCAGTAGAGAAGCGCAGCTCTAGCTAATTGTTGTGTGGACGGAAAGGATAGCTTGCACAACAAAATCGTATCTATTCAAATTCTGCATCGAAATGGCGGATTGTATTGTGCTTGTACAGTGTGGAAGTGCGATTAGCGAATCGCAAATATCGAATGTAGCGAGTGACATTGTGCAACAGTAAAGAGAGTTTGAGAACGAGAGCTCGGTAAAGGGAACATGCATGTGCATGACGATGGCAACTAGGAAATTCAAATTTGTTGAACCAATTGTAAATTTTTATTGCTTAATGTTAGTATTGTTTATCGCTTTATTTAGGCACCGACCGTGGTGCGCAAATGCAACAGTATGAAGAAAGGATCAGCAAGTCAGCGAGCGAGGCAAGAACGTTGAAGGAACCGAATTAAATGAACCAAAACTGTATAATATAGTAATACCATCGCTGCTCGTTTGTGTTTGTGTGGCAGTGGAAGTATGAAATGAACAAGCAATTATTATTTACCACCTCATTTTTGCACTACTTCACACGCGCACACTGAGCAAAGTTTCCTACGTGTCAGCAATAATACCACACATGCAACGCGCGCTGCTTTCTGCTGTGGCACCGTTGTTTTGCCAAAATATCGTGTATATTTTAATCCATTAGTTTGTTTTTTTTTTTCTATATCCATCCACCATTAGTTCTCCCCGATTTGCGTGCGCATCCCAGCGTTTATTGCGCGTTGCGGTGTACGCGTTATGCGATTTCTTCTTCCAGTAGTGTTTAAGTGAAGGGTGCGATGCGTGGTTTTGGCTACGATCGTGATCGCGTTATTTCAGTGAACTCGCTCGTCCGGGACAGCAGCTTGTATTATTGTTTTGTGGGAGGATAAAGAAAGTTAACGTTTAGGGTATGTGTCGGTTTGTGGAGGGTGGGTTGCGTCTGTTCTTAACCTTAGTAGTACGACATCGAAGTTCGAACCATATCGCGAGCAGTTCACTACGGTATAGTTTTTGTAGGAGTATGTATTTTATTTTAGACATTAGTTTTTTATCCCCTGGTTTCACGCACCTCCGTTTCATAGGTTGCAACGAATGGACGGAAGGTGAATTCGTTACTAGATTTTTTTGTGTGTAGTAAATATGCGTTTCACACAAACACACCCGAATACACGAATTCCCCTGGATAGGAAGATACATCTAAAAAGAATAACATTTTTTTTATTTACTCTGATCGTTCTCACAGGCGTTCGGTTGTACAAAATGTTACACAAACACGAATATGTTCACGGTGCGGACTTGGTTGGAATCCTAGTGTGTTAGTATAGTAGTTACACAAAATCTGGCGTCTTCGTTTTTTTATTAAAGCAATCCAAACAATCCCCGAGAAAACAGTGTATAAGAAAGAGTCGTGCGAGCTCGTGTGCGGTTTAAATCGGGCGCGTTCATCGCACGAAAAAAAAAGAATCCCGCGCCACACGCGCGTTTCCTTCCAACACACGAAAAACCTGTGGCGTGCGGAATGCCAACATTGAACTGAGTGATACAACCGAATAGGAGGTTATTTTGCCGTGATTCTAGACGCAAATATAAATAGACGAAAAGGCGAGTTAAACACTATTGTAAGAAATAATCATCTTAGTTAGTTTCAGTATGTTGGAAAGGTGGACATGATGGAACATGGAGCGGGACGAGTGTGGAAAGATAGAATATACATATGAGAATGGAGCGGGGGAAAACGTTGGCATAACGGGTGCCGCGCTGGTGTGAAATTGTATTGAAAATCGGGACGGAGTGTACGGCTGAGTATGCGATAGATAACGGTTAAGAATTATAATAAAATTTCTTATTTTTACTCTAACGTGCATTGTGTGCTGTGTTATGTTTTATGTATTTCGTTCGATGACGCAGTAACACAAAATCGCCATAACATAGGAAGGTTAAAAGGAATGTTTAGAAACCATGCATAACCGCCAATTCAAACTGGTATAATCTCGTTTGACAGTTGGTGCGTGCTATTGACTTTCGGCGTTGGCTGTCTTCGCTTTGACAGTTGTCATAATAACAACAAAAAAGTGTGTGTTTCTGTTTACGAACGAGCGCGTTTTATCGCATGAGAAGATAATCGGAGAATATCGCGAGCCGCGTTATCTATACTCAGTGCGTGGCAATTTAGAGCTCCCGAAAGATTGTTTTCGGTCAACCCAACATACGGAACCAATCACCGTAGGTTGTTTCACTTGGTAGGTTAAGCGGTAGTAAGGGTGTCTGAAAGCGAAAGGCAGTCCTCTCCGTGATTCCGATAGTAATGCCGCACCGCGCTTTATCCGTTGTGGTGCCGCAGGTTTTTCGGGTATGGCGACAGCAGATGTTTCTACAGTTTGCCGCTAGCACGATATTTCTGCTGAGCTTCGTCTCGTTCGTGTGGAGCGGTGGTAAGTTGCGCGGTTCAACCAGTGTGTTTGAAATACAGTTTCCCATGCAGTCAACCGTGCTCTCCCTTTACTTGCAGCAAACAATCTACACATGAACGATGGTGTGCGTACGCAGGACATCATAGCAGGTGATGTGTTCTTCGAAATCCTCGAACCATCCGCCCTCGAGTACACGTATCGGTTGCGACCGGCAAAAGATTTCGGTGGAACGTTCGGTGTTACGTATAAATCGTCGCAAGGGAAGCTAGTGCCCGCGCTACCGGCAGACGCGTGCTCCGCAAAGTTCGAGAACGCTGACGAGTTGGTTGGAAACATTGCACTCGTTGAACGGGGGTAAGCTTGGAATGGGCGATTGCTAACGGGGAAGTGCGAAAGAAGGGTGGAAAATGTAACACTACCATTAAAGTTGTTTAAAATGGAATTAAGGTGAATGTGAGTAATATTTGTATTCTTTTTCTCCACTTCCCAGCCATTGCTCATTTTTAACCAAAGCCATCAATGTGGAAGCGGCAGGTGGAGCAGCCATCATCGTGACCGAGTACGACACGGAAATCGATGACTTTGATTACTACATCGAAATGGTGCACGATAATACCGACCGCGATACGGACATCCCGGCCGGCTTTTTGCACGGGAAGAATGGTATCATCATACGCCAAACGCTCAGGAAGATGAACTTACCGTACGCCATCGTTAACATTCCGGTGAACCTTACGTTCATACAGCCACATCTAATCAACCAGCCACCGTGGTTGCCATGGTGAATGGTGTGTGTTAACCGCGTTTGTGTCGGCGACGAAGGTTGTGAGAAGAGGGTGACCAAAAAGACTATGTTTTACCAGTTCACGTGTTGTGCATTGCAATGCGACCGATAACGATAATGTGGACGCTGTTGCTGCTGCTGCTGCTGTTGGAGTGCCTCATCGCATCGGATAGCCACCCGGCAGGTGTGGCTGTCGGTGCTGCTATAAGAATACACCAGGGGGAGCTAGCTGCCGCCGGTCAACGCAATATGAAACCTTTCTGGACCGGCAGCGGCCTGTGCCCTCCGGAGCCACGTAACGCTAGCGGGGAATTTTTGCTGTCGAAGGACTCGCTCACGAACCTGGAACTGATTGCCTCGCTAACGAACCGTGGCATCAGCCACGTTCGGATCCATTGGCTTCTAGAGCTTCTCGGAGTGTAAGTCTGGACGTTCGTTTTTCTATCCTTCTAGAATGAACTCTGCATCAATTCTCATCGTTTCCGTCTAATGCTAATCGGTAGTAGATATTTCGAACACACTTGCGTTACTAACAAATCGTTACAACTAACCTCGGTGTAAAATTGGACGGTGTTTCTGATAGTTAAATTCCTGCATACTCATACTAGATCAAAGCAGCCGCGGAAAGGCGCAGCAGAATGTGATAACTTTGTTGTAAAATATATTCTTTTAACGAAACGAAGATAGTTAAATTTGTGTGAGCAAAATTTTGAAAGAAATCGGTTAAATGTTTTTTATTCATTCCTATTTCTCTTTCCATCTGTAAATCTCTTTTTTTTTCTCTCTCACTCCGGTGTAAATAAAGATCACAGAATCGGTATAACTTTACCATGCTCGATACATTTTTGGATCATATGCATGACACTGGACTGGTGCCGGGTTTCGAACTGATGGGAACACCGCTCGGTAGCACGGAGGGACAACCATATTCGACCGCGTTTTGGACCGACTTGGTGCAGCAGCTTGTGGAACGATATGCAGGTTTGTGAGGTTACAAACAGGCTCTTTATAAAATATTACAAACGTTCTTTTTATTCATCGTAAATTTCCTTAGGGCGCTACGGTCTGCGGTACGTTAGCAGGTGGAGGTTTGAATCGTGGAACGAGCCTGATCTGCGGAATTATAACACGCTAAACTTTACCCTAAATGGTAGGAAAACTGATAAGCATCCCTTATGACAGTGAAATTACGTAAAACCTTTTTTTTTGTGAATTTCAGACTATTTATCGTACGTGTTTGCCATCCGGCAAGGTTTGAATGCGATCCGGCAAAAGTACGATTCGCTTATGAATACTCAGCAACCGTTTGCTCTGTACGGTCCGGCGGGTCTTTTCAAATCGGACGCACACCATCCGTTTTGCTGGACGGTGATGGAGTACTGTGGTTCGAACGATACGACGACTCAAAGCTGTCCATTCGACACGATCACCTTCCATCGCAAAGGGAGCGGACGTTGGGCTTCGGAAGTGTTGGACGGTGGTCGACAGCTGGTCCGGGAGCTGTTGGAACGTTATCCCAACACCGAGCGACTTCGGTTTGCGAACGAGTAAGAAGTTTACGGATGAAGGATTGTATTTTTTTTGGTAGAATTTTCTATTAAATTTGATCACTTTGCATTCTAGTGAGGCCGATCCGATCGCAAGCTGGTCGACTGCTCGTCCGTTTCAGGCGGACGTACGCTACGCAGCCATGCTGTTTTCGATCGTCACCCAACACTGGTCGGCAATTGCGGATGGCGACGAGTTTGGACGGCGTTTGCAGTTTCTCTCGCACGACAATGCCTTTCTCAGCTACTATCCGCGCGTGTTTGAGCAGCGCACGCTCTTGGCGCGCTTCCAGATGAACCGAACCGATCCACCGCACGTACAGTTCGTCGCTAAACCGGTCTTTTCCGTGCTGGGAATGCTCGCGAAGCTAGGACCTTTTGCCACACCGACGCGCTACCTGGAAGGGAACGTTTCGTACGTGTTTTCCTACGATAAGCGCAGAAATTATCTCTGCCTGCTGGCATCGCGCTCGAACGATACCGAACCGATGTGGGTGAAACGATCGTTTTTTCATCTAACCATCCCAACGGTTCACTTCCAAACGACACGCGTAAGCTATCTGATCGAGGCGCTTCAGGATGGGTTGAACGATCCGTTCCGGGTGTGGCAAATGCAACGCAAACCGGCCTATCCCACGACGGCACAGTTGGCCTCAATGCGTGCAGTACAATTGCCGAGCGTGTTAAACGAAGGCCCACACATTGTTGAGCTAGAGAATGTGACAAAAATAGAGCTGCGATTGAATCTGCGCGGTCCGTGGGTTGTTAGTGTGAGAGTGTGTGCCGAGAAGAGTACACAGCCAGGACGCGTGGATCGTGTCCGCGTGAGGAATGTGTTTCGCGATGAAATTTTGATTTTCTGGAAGCTAGCGAAAGGTGCAAGGTACGTTGAAGAACAGTGGTATGGAATTGTTTCGACTAATGAAATATGTTACTATTGTCTTTAACAGATGCATTCACACGTACGAAGTGTGGTTCAAACCGTCGTCGGCACGAGGTCGTTGGTGTCACGTTAATACGGCCAAACATACGCCTTTCATGTTTTACCAGTACGCGAGCAACGTTTGTGTTAATTCTTCAGAAAGCACAGGTACATTTTTTCCTCCTTTTACACAAAAATTATCAACTAATCCACATAATATACTATTTGTTCTAGAATGCCGAGGTGTTGAAGGATCTTACAAAGTTCGTGCCGTCGACTTGTTCGGCCGGAAGGGTCCATTTTCGGCAGCAGTTTACTATAACCGCTAAGTGAGTGATGATTTTGGGTTTTTACGGTGTCGGAGTTTTACATACAAAATAGTGTGCCATGATAATTCAGGAATAAATAAATTAGTGGAAGATTACACGAGTAAGCTTTTCAAACGTGATTGAAGCGAAAGAATATATTAGTTCTATATTATAATAATTATCTTATGATTCTAGTTTCGTATAGGTTTACAAATGAATGTTCGCTTTTGCAAAGGGTTATTTTGAAAATAATCAGAAGCATAAAGTGATTTCCAATAGGCGGTAAAGCGATATATATTCCTAATCGCACGTATGACATGAAACATGACATGAAACCATCGATGAGTCATCGGAACCCATCGTTACCGTCGCTAATTAATGTTTGTGCACCGTATTGCAGTAGTCGTGCCCACTTCGACCACTGGCGTGTTCGCTAGGGATATATGATACAGGGCGGTGCTGTCGGATCGACAATAGGCTACAATTAGGACACTAATTACTTGGTCTGTAGGATGACGGATCGACACTTTTTATCATCGATGGTGCTTTAGCGTTGATGCAATATCCAATAATTGGTGCAAAGATTCTTTGTATGCACGTGAATGATGAGAAACAGAATAAAACAAAAACTAACTATTTGAATGAAATAAGAAAAAATTGCACCAGTTTTCGAAGGACACGTCCGGCTATTTCCTGAATGTGTTGCAATCGCGTCGCGTGCGCCACCATTACGCTAACTGCTAGTTTTCTATTGAACGATGGATAGATAAATGGAAACACAAACATGGGATAAAACAGCAATAAAACGACAGTTTTAAACAACAGCGGCACTGATCGAAAGGATCATGTTGCGCCGTAATGGCGTGCTTTGCCCATTTTACTGCAGTTTCGTGTGACGCCGTTTGTGTTCCTGGGTGGCGGTAATGCACGCACGTGCCACTACTAAAAGATAACGAAGGTCAAACGGCACTTTGGTGCATTCGCGTGACGGCAAAAGGTTGGTGTTGATGTTATCAAAAAAAAAAAGACTATGCTAAATTTGAACTAAAATAGAGTAATAGTTCGGCTAGTTATTAGGCTCCATTTTTTCCACTCAAGAGACCAACGACGGAATCCAATCCCATCGTCTGTTCACGCACGAACCTGAAAACAATCGTGCGACAGGAAATAAGCCTTCCGGCCGGAAAAAAGCCTTCTGTTCCCCGTAGGCAAAACAGAACACACAACCGTCCCATTCGCAGGTTCAACAAGTACCATTCCCGAGAGCTGTTGTTTTATCCAGTCGCAACGGTTTTGCAATTGCATTTCGAATGACATTCTTCCCGCCGCCTGCGGTGGCCCGTTTGGGCATCGGAATATTGCATGCGAAATGCGTTAAGCAAGAAAAAAAATGGAATGAAACACATTTTTTCGGGTTTTTTATTGTCGGAAGTCGGAAGCTCTTCGCACGTTCGCTGGTCGCTGCGAAGATTACGCTTGTTGGGGTGCAGAAAAGATAGGACAATCGAACGGTGCACAGGGAATCTCCGTATGGACGGCGTGACGTATTCGCGTTATGATAGTTTCAGGCGGATATAGTTGAAGAAGTGGTTCAGAACAACGTAGACCATTTATTATGGGCCATGTAAGCCATTTTCAGTGCCGCACTTCAACTTCAAAAGATATGTGAAATAATTCCACTATAGTTTTAAAAAAATGTGACGAAACTAGTCAACAGAGCCGAGTGGAGTTTAGGGGAAAAAAGCCTTCTTCAAAGAAAAAGTGAAAGAAGCATAAACTCCACAAGCAACTAGTCATATAAACTGCTCATTAATAGTTTTTTTTTTGCTGTGACGTAGTGACAAAGGCGGCCATGATTGTCTTGTTTACCTACTTACTAGGTTGCATTCTACCATCGGTGCTGAGTGACTAACCAACAATCTATGTCACAAATGTATGCATTTTTCGATGATATTTAAAATTCGTGTAGGTGAATTTTAAACGGACCGCTGGAAATTACATTTTCGATTTGTTTCATTTCTTTTTTGAAAAATGGGTACTAGCTATGAAACGTGCTAATGATCGCATTTTAAGCGTTCGTAAGGCAAAAACGGATAAATTTAAAAGGCAAAGTAAAGAGTAAAGTAATTTGTAGTCCGATGGCGATCCAATAGACGATTTAAATTTAAAAAAATACTCGAATACGCTCGAAGCGCTCGGTGCCGATAGTGAGGTTACTAACGGTCTGTGTCATGTTTTTGATTGTACAGTACCGCCGAAGTGTCGGGATTAGAGTTTGAGTCACTGCTGGATCGATCGGCAACGGGTCCGACCGGGTTTTAACACGTAGAAATCTGTATTTTGCGGAGCAGAGGTGTCTGCACATTGTTTGTGCTGGTAATCCTCCCAATGTTGACTCTGTCTGTAAAACCATCCGTGAATCGTTGTTTAGCACGGCTACCTGATCGTTCTCGCTTTTCCAGGAACTCAATCGAAACAAATTTGGTCAAACATGAACACCAACCAACTATTGTCGCTACAAAAATCGAGCCTGTACTTGCTGACAAATGGTAAAATACCACACTGCTCGTTTTGTGTAAACGTTGACACACTGCAGCACAAGTTTGGGCAGTGCGAAAAGTGAAAGAGCGGCTTGTAACCAGCTATTAAACAAACCGTCGTCAGCGAAGCGTCCAGAGTGTGAGCTATATTTAAGCAAAATACGCTTTTGTAACATTAGAGCAATGGAGCGGCTGATAAACGAACCGGAATTCTACGCCTTTTTGCTAACAATCTCACCCACATCGTTGGCAACAACAACGTTGCTGAGAATGATTTAAATATTCCTAATTGCTGTCTCTCCACGTAATACCTGTGTTTGTAAATTTGTATTTTTATTTGTATAAAAAACTAAAAAAGGTATTGGTTAAAGGAATTTAAACAAAATTAACCTTGTCCAAGGTCTGATCGCACCCACTCGCTGATTTCGCGTAATAATGTGTCATTCCATATGGCTAGGATTCTCTGAAAATCAGATAAAAAAACGAACCGAAAAAATCCCTCCTGCCCCTGGAAAAGACTTCGACGGTGTCATCGTGTACGCAAAATACGATGACTTTCAGCTAGAAAATGTAGATGAAAGTTACAAGATCAAGTCCATCGGATAGTATTCGGGCACTGCAGGCGATTCTGTCTCCGATCACCTTGGAAGGAAATTTCGCAACGTATGACAGTTGTAACGATGACAATTGTGCCAAGTTTTTCGGCGGTGGAGGATGGTTTAGAGGTTGTTTCTATATGTACGTACGGAATGAGATTTTTACTTTTGCACTTTTGGAATAACGCATCATATTTGCTATTTTTCGTAACAGCCATCTGAACGATGGCTACCGTGAGCGCACACATCACCAAACCTATGGCATTTCGTGGCAAACTTACAAAGATAAACACTCATTTAAGGCATCAAAAATTATGGTTCGACCATACGCGTTCAAGGGTGGATTTTAAGTTTTCGCCTTTTTTGCCTTAGGCTTAATTTGCACGTCGTTGGCCGTGTACATGCTAACA
>JXWZ01005703.1:0-30452 GCA_000956215.1 Anopheles farauti No. 4 | reverse complement strand
TCTAAAAATTTAGTCACCTTAACCTATAAGTTCACCAATTCACAAGATCATTTTTCGCTCTACATCCGTTTGCTTTCACTTTCACTATCACTAATCACGACCTTATAGTCATCGTGTATAAATTATTCGTCTAATGGGATGAAGAGAAGAATTTCGCCTTATCTTTCCGTGTTCAGGACACATCCATATTCAACGCATGCAATATTCCAATCGGCCATCGCCATCGACGGCCGTTTCGAGGCAAATGAATGCAAATATTAATCAATAAAAATTGCCTACCTTTCAACAACGCGCCCAATCCGTCGGGGACGTTGTCTATGGTTTTTTTTTTTACATTTCTTTCCTTTTGACATGTTACCCCTTGGTCATATCTTGTTGCACTCACCTTGAGATTTCCGTCCGCCGGTCCGTCGTTCGGGAAGAAAGCAGCATTTCGCTTTTCGACACGCCAACACGGCAGCCAGAAATGCGGAACACGCCAATTTGTGGCATGCAGCGGGGGTCCATTTCCCGGAATCCGAATCCCGAAACGAAACGATAATCATATGCTTGCCGCACACTGCGAAACTTTCGGGTGCTACTCATTTGCGGGATACACAGCAGCAGCAGCAGCAGTCTGTTTTTTTTTATGTTCAAGGGCTTTTCGTTCTTTGTAAGATGGGCCCGTGTTTCGATGGGCACCAAATTCTACCGAAACACCTTTCGGTCTAGACCCGCCATATGAATATGATTTGCATGTTTGCAAACATGAGAGCAGCGAGCAAAAGAACACGGGACCCACGGGCGAAGAAGTAGATGTCGATTCCACCCGATTGGGAAACATAAATAACAGTTATGAGACGTCCTTTTTATAGCTCATTTATTGCGGCACTGCGGAATGTTTAATGCAGTGCGGATTCTCGGATACGGGAATGGGTTTTTGTTTCCAAAATCGAAAGACACGTTGTTAAGACATGGGATAATAGAGATTAGCAAGAAATGTCAACAAGCTAGCATCGGTTATTGGAAAAGAATTATGTGAAGATTATATGAAGATCGAATGCAACACGTCCTGGTCAACATTTTTACGACATCTATTATTAAATTCATCACTGGATGTTTGTTGACAATAAATTAGCTTTTTTTTCGCTGTATATTTTGTATGTATGTTTCGTTTGAATTTCGATCTGTTTCGTATAAGCAAACAAATTTCTTCCATAATTCTAAGAATCTTGTTAAAGAATGGAATTTATAAAAGCAAATATACTTCAAAAACTTACTCCTTCAATGGTTTACTCAGTTTTTAGTCAAACATGTTCTTAGCGTCCGAAATTTAAATTATTTTTCTATTCTACTGATACTCTTGTAAATATGTTTAAAACAGTTTACCATCTAAATGGTTTAATTATAAGAGCATAAGCTTTTCACGACGGACAAATTGAATGCTCTACTAAGAAAATATTATCAAACAATAAGCCACACTGAATAAACTATCGACAACTTTAGCTTGTTCTTAAAATGATATCGGGTGTATGAAAAATGTTTGAAATTAAATCTTCTAGCCTGGAGCTACTTTCGAATACGAAACTCATATTCTCAATCAATAAAATTGTTTGACTAGAACGATTATGACTTCGTCTTTTATTTATGTTTCACTTCCTCCTCACCATATGGTCCATTATCACACCTTACACCGTGCGTTCGTGTAATTGAACCATTTAATCGGCCGTATTTAATTGACACGTGTTTTCCCAAAACGCGTCCACGTGCCGATCCCGGTAATGATCATGAGCATCATGAGCACCTTTGCCACACCATCATCATCATCATCGTTGCCACTAGCTCCCGAACCTGAACGAAAACGTTCGAAATCAACTACAAGACATTTAAAAAAAAACCACGCGAAAACCACCGATCACGGCAACAACTATCATTGTGCCCGCTGATGAAGCATAAACTATCGCCCATTTCTTTTGCGGCTCAAGCGGCAATTCCACGCGCACGCAGTAATCACATTCAATTTTGCACTAATAATTTCGATCGTTTGCATTAAACGCGCGACTGCTCGGAAGTCGGAAGCCGCCGGTGAAACAAAAGCAGCAGCAAAAACCGCGTATTAAGTGCGTGCCTTTACGAGCAATATTGCGTTGTAAAACGGGTAGGTTGTAAAACCGCACCGTAGCACGTTCGGCTGAGGCTTCCTTCGGGATGGAGCGATCTGGTGTGTCCTGTCAACGAAGTCGGTTTCTGTGGCGAAAAGTAGATACGAAGCAGCTGCCGAAAGGGCGTGCGGAAGGGAGTAATTTTAACCACATTCAAATGCGCAGTAATTGGAGGCTTTCATTATTTCAATCAGATCCTTTTGGCCACATCAATCATCCCCTTTCCGTAGGTCCCCTAAGGAATGGAGATGGGAGAGGCTTTATTCACATTCGTTTTAAACGGGTAAGCTTAGCGGGCAAGGGCAGTTTGCGGTGAACCACGCACGCACCGAAACCGGGAAGGGATTAAGCGTTGAATTGAGCTGTAATAACATTTGCATCGACATGAGGTTTAACAACTCGTTCGGTAATTGTTGCGAGCCTTGTTTTTAATTTGATAATTTTGTTTACGTGTTTACTTTCTGCCACACGAGGTACGACAAGCTAGGCGTCTCCATTTTTTGTTTTTATTTTTAAGAATAGTTATTGCAAGCCGTTTTGTTCGTAGGATGTTAGGAAATAATAAACTTTTAGTATTCCGACTACGAGCGGTAGCGAGCGGTTTTCTCTTATAATTAGTTTAGATTTTTTTTTGAGAGAATAATAATCTATAAAGAAAATAAAACACAAATTGGTGACTTTTTACCTTTCATCAACATGCAGTAAGATATTCGCAGGAAAATAATCATACTATTGCGTTCTACCGACGGATGAATCGTATATTGTAGTATGCTTAAACTTCTAGTTTTGTATGAATGCTGGTTCGCATTATCTATGGAGCATGTTGTATTAACAATTATAAATATTTTTTTATCAATACAAAGTGTCAACACAAAGTACAAATATTTCAGCTCCACTAGCGTTACGTTTCAGTTGGAGATATTTCATTAGAATATTACTCACCTTTGAACAAGAAATATGTACCACAACATCCACAACATTCTGCTACTGAATCCGTCGGTGCTCTGAATCGAAAGCATGGCATGTTTTAAAACATACATCTTTGTGAACAAAGGTCACACACACACGATATAAAGTGTATAATTTTCTATTTATATAATTAAACCTAATAAAATATATAAATAAATAAAAAAAACTTGCTTCACAGTATACTTTGCTTCGCCCGCAGCGGAGCGAAATGTTAGCCACGCCCATCGCTCGTCAGCCATTTTTTCTCTCCAGCCATTTTTTCTCTCTCTCCACGCGAAAATTGTCGTGCTAAACATGGATTACACAAAACAGGTAGTTTTTTACCGCTTAGTTACATTTTGTATTTTATTCAGATTATACAAAAGTTAACTAATATTTGATCGCTTGTCCTATTTAATTTAACTAACAAATAAAGGTTGTGGTTTAAATGTTAAAATTACCATATTATCTATAGTGCTAAAACAATAGAACGATTCGATGTAGAGCTCAAACGGATTGGACAATCGCCCAAATCGTCGAGGCATGGTCACTTCAAGGCATCTTGCACGCCCGCTTCCACCCCCTCCCAAATGGCAGCTGTCACATTTCACGGTTGCACGGAACGCACGGCACACACACACACACAGACACTCACGCGAACCGGTCGGTAAAGTTAATTGCAAAATCAGTGCGCTCCGGGCGAAATACCGAGAACCTTCTCTCCGACCAACCAATCCGAACCAATTATAGGACCCGGACCGCGTTTGGACGGAGCTGCGCCGGTAGCCTGCGGGTCGCCCGGGGAAAACCGGAATGGCAGTCACAGAGAACCGAGCGCCATTGCAAGGGTGCAGAAAGTAAAATACTAAAACACAGCACCAAACAGGAAGAACAGAAGAAAAGACGGACAGACAGACGGATCGCCCCGGGCTCTGTGGCTGTGGTGCGTTCCGGACAGTGGGACACGGGGAGGCGAACGACGACGAAACTCCGGCACCACAATGACAGTGACACTCGGGGTCGGGTTGATCGTTCGTACGGAGGGTCATCGGTATGCGTGTCACCGTCGCATGAGTAGCCCCGAGGAGCTGGAGGGGGGGAGCGGGGAGCGAGACAAACGAGCCAATTTTCTGCACAACGCTGACCCCTTCTGGGTTTCTTTGTTTCCTACGCGCAAGGTCCCTCGGCAAGGGTACCCGAGCCGGTTCTTATGCAAAACCGTTTCGTTTTTCTGGTCGCACAAGATGCAAGTGGGCAGCTATTGATTGGCTAAATGGGGAGAGGAAAATTGGAAAATGCGGACATTTGATGCTTATCTATAATTTCGTGACAACTTCGATACCTCTGGTATCCCTGTGGGGGAAACTGGGAAGGAAACAATTTCAATAAACGGAATACTAAAACGATGATGTAAGGAACGGTTGCGTCAGAAACGCTCAATACGCACTGCTTTTTTAATATTTAAGTTTTATACACTTTCCACTTGCATAACAGTTGGTTACATTACTGGCCCAATTATATCCAGCTTGTAATGCAAATATTTTTTTTTATATTCCATACATAACCTTTTGTATCATGTATGAGAATATTTTCCCACTAATAAACCCCGCTCTTCTTGGTGATATAATTTTAATAGTATATTGCATAAAATCTTAAATCCGTTTGTAGCATGTATGGTACAGAAGTTAGAACTTGCGAATATGAAAATCGGAATAGTTCCAATTTGAATCGGATTCTTTCAAACAAACTTTATATATATTTTCTGTTCAATGTTTTTATTTTGTTTTCTGATCTTTTATTTTTATTTTCAGATTTTGTCTAACCGGGGATAGACGCATGAAAATTTAGATAAATTTCTCCACACAATCATTTGGTAACTCGAATCGTTCCCAACCATCCTACTTTCAATGAGAAGAAGCTTTATTTTTAATAGAATTAAAATTATTTTAGAAAAAACTAAACCTTTGTTAGCTTTGGGCATGTACATTTCTAAATAAATGCGTCCCGAACCATTTCCGCTCTTCTGTTCGTAAATAAACACGTTGGTTATTTATTCCATTAACATACACAGACACACATTACATTAATATATGCTCCGTACGCTCCCGCTCCGGTGGTTCCTATATCCATTCCGTTCATCGTATGCCCTTGCCCTTGTGCCGCTTTCTCTCGCTTTCTTCTACTGCTGGTACTCGATCCGTTCTTTGTTCGGGTTGTTCGAACGATCCAGCCGGTACATGTAGGCACGGCTGCTGGTCGCACTGATCTCGTTCCGGTCGATCGGCACGTACTGGATCAGCTCGTCACCATGCTCACCGAGCATCTTCTTCAGCTGCTGCACCTCCTTGTCGCGGGCCAACGATCCGAGCTTCTGCAGCAGCTCCGGATCTTCCTCGAGCGCTTCGTCCAGCACCTCCCACGAGATGAACTTCAGATCGGAACCGAAGAACAGATCGTCGGACAGGATGTCGATGATGTGGTTGAGATCGAGGGGACGGATTTTCTTGTACGATTTGCCCATATCGTCCGGTACGAGTGGCCCACCGCCGGTCGGTCTCTTCGACGTTTTCATGTACCGCTCGAACCAGCTCGCACCGTTTTCCTCCGTTGGTGAAGCTTCCATCTGAAAGCCGAAAGACCGGACGGAACAAAACAAGAAAATTACAAAAGCACTCTTTTCTAGTCAATCAAGCCGCTCCTTTACATGAAACCCGCCTGCCCGACGCCCTATTCTCGGTACGCTCTTCGACTGCTTGAGGAAAAAGTTCTCCAAATCACCGCGCCGCCCGATGCGCGGCACGCTTTTCGATAGTTTGATGAAAAAACCGGGCGATTCGTTGCCGAACGCGCAGCAGATGAGTCCGATGAGCAGCAGCAGCAGCTTCATTGCGATCTAGGAGGTACCGAGCGGGAAAACTGTCTGTTATCAAAAGGGGAACCGGAATTGTATTTATATTGGGCAGTGACACCACCACCGGCTGCCGCCCGTATCGGATTATGCATATGCAAATGAGATCTGGTGACAGATACAGCAATGTTCCAGACGCTCCATTGCAATGGGTTTGGGTTACTGCACGAACCCAATATGTTGTTTGGGGGGGAATTTTCAGATAGACTTATCTACTTTTATCGATTTTCTACACTTCCAGACACAGTTTTTTTTGTCTGTGCGATACGCTTCTGTGCTACCATTGAAATAGATAAAATCAATTATTTTAAAGCTGGTGTCATCAACCTATGTAGACAGACACATCAAGAATTTATCCTTCTTAGCATTATACAACTTATTTTTATGCACAAAAGATGAAATATAATCTTACATAATGGAATAAATAAAATGATCGTTCGTTGTTTTCCTCACACGAGTGAACTTTGCTCCCACTGGCTCACTTCCGTTGGCAGAAACTGCATGCGCTGTACCGCCTGATGTATCTGGCCGTACGTTAGTAGCATCCGATGCAGTTGGTACTCCTTCTGCACCTTCGATAAGCCCGAACCCGTGACCGGTGCGATCAGCTCGAGTTGCTTCAGATGCTCAAACGCTTTCAGCACCACCGGACGCTCGATGCCCTGCATACTCGAGCTACTGTTGGCCCACTTGCCGAAGCGGGTTAGGATCATCTCAAAGTTGAACGGATCGCGATCGTAAATCTCCGAATGATGCTTCATCGCAATGACCAGACACATCTCGAGCACGGACAGTCCCACCAGCAGCTTCACCTTATCGTCCGATTCGTAGTTTTCGCCCAGCTGCTGTATCGATTCCAACGTGACGTTGGAATGGTCCTCGTCCAGTTCGTTTATCAGCTCGAACAGTTGTAACCGGAACGGTCCCTCCAGAACGTCGTAATCGTACATGTTCCGAAGCACCGTTTGCACCTGAGCGTTCTTCACGAGCGCATCGATATGTCGGTTCCATTGCGTTACCCATTTCGATCTGAATTGGAAACGCGTTGGATCGAAAAGATTGCGCAACAGCGTCAATTCGGTGTTATTGAGCGCTTCGCTCGAGATGGGAGGATGGTTGACGGTGAACTCGCGCACATCACGTTCCGTGGGAAGCTTCAGCAAATCGGCAAACAATTCCAACCGTCCCTCGAAATCGTCCTCTGGCGGCAGGAGAAACACTTGCCGGTGGGAAAAGCGAGATTTCACGCGTTTCTCGAGCAACTCGATCACATCGAGACGGGCCGTGATGCCTACCACACATATCGGTGCCTGGGCGGATTGGGCAACGTCGAACAGATTGTACAGCAGTGTTTGGTTGTGGTGCGAACAGAACAGATCGAATTCCTCCAGCAGAAAAATGACACTTTTTGATTTGCTTCGATCGCCAGCCTTCAGGCACTCGAGCAAGAAGGCTAGGTTTTCGGCGAACGAACCAAACACCTTTCCGTCGACAGCGTTTTCGAGATTCATCTGGGCGGTAGCTGATTTCAAGGCTAACCGATCGTCAATGTGAATCAGTCCGTTTAGATACACGATGAGGGTGTTGCGGTAGAACGATTCTTTCGCCATTAGCTCCGCCAGTACCGATGTTATCAACTAAAAGAGATAATGAAAGATATATAATCTTGCGGTATATCAATAACTTTTAAGCTAAGCTATACTCACGGTGGTTTTCCCGATTCCTCTCGGTCCCAAGAGTAGCGCACTGTTCGATTCGCCATGTTCCGCGGTTCGTTCCAGAATATCACGGATACGCTGCCGCTCCGATTCGAACCCATTGAAGGTGGCCCGATCGGTGAGCAAACGAGATTTGATAAACTTGCGCGTATTTTCCACATCGTCCGGCATTTTAGCGTGATATAGCGGGACCGTTTTGCTTCGTTCGATTTGATTTGATTTGTTTGGTAAATAAACCCGTGTCATTTGCCCGCCAAAATGATTTGACAGCGAGCTTTCATCAGTTGAGAAGGTTCTGGTTCGGGTGGGTTAAAGAAATTAAGTTGTAAATAGCATGTAGAATAGGTAAGTTTTGCATTGAAGTTTACTAAATGTGCTTATACTTTTCAAATTACCTATCAAAGATAATGTGAGCGACTAGCAGTTATGGATGAAATGGATGTGCAAATTAGGTCCGATTATAAATATCGTCAGCACTGTAATCAGATGTAATACACTAGTTCGAGAATCGGCCGCAGAAAGCGCTACCGCCTCTCGCTTGACAGCCAACGTGTACACAAACAAAGAAAACAAGTAAGAAAACATTGTCTACGTGTTTTGTTTTTCTAGCTCGCCGCTGTTCTTGCTGCTGAACCCGAACGTACGCGTAATCTTATCGACACCGAGCCAATACTGATCAAAAAGAATATCAGCCGGTCATAAACAACTTCCACACACAGGTAAACGCTCTACAATTCATTTCGCGTGTACAGATCGACCGGCTTATCTGCGCTTGGGCGAAAGTTTTGCTCATGGTCGTTTTATCTACTCTCGTAGGACTTCTTCATTTGCATCTCGCATCATCAAAATGGTTGAACTCAGCTCGAGCACGGATCCGTTCCAGCATGGATTTCCAAACGTAGTATTCATCATTCCGGCGATTGTCGTGGTGGGACTTGGCGGTATGTAAAGTTTATACCTGATAAAACGTTGATGTGAATTGTGGTTTGAACGCCGGGTAGACCATATAACGGTAAACAAACGAATCGTCTTGTTTCCGGTGATCCAAGCCCATGAATAATAGAATGCATGAAGTAATTAGACATAAGGGTTCTGGTCGAGGACAAGCATCCTCAACTATTTTATAGCAACCAAATTTTATACATTCCAGTGAACAAGAACGTACTATTTTGATACGTTTATGAAAAGTACCTGAGACTGCATAAATTTTTCAGTATTCTTTAACTAAATTGCTCCTCAAAACGTTATGAACAGCCACTAGGTTTGCAAAACGCATATATTACCACGAAATAGCAACTTGCCACTTACCATATGGAGTTAATGACTCCAGCCCGGGTGCACACATCATCGGTTTCGAAACAAGATCATGTCCTCACAGTACACACGCTAACCGTGCCTCCATCCTGCAGCGTTGATTCGGCGCGTTTTCATATCAATGATGCAAGACACCGGAGAGGAAGGTAATTGTTATCAGCATCGCAAGGCGCACAAGCCGGGCACAGGTTTCGGTGCAGGTCAGGTCGCTTATCACCGACAGTAACCGTTCACCGTTCGATCAATTAAAACCACTCGATCCGCTTGTCACACGCGCGCGCGAAATGGGAGACGTGGCAGAGGAACTGTTTAACGCGATGGGAGGTTCCGAGGGTGCTGTACCTGCGGACGGTGCCGTGCCCGGTGCGGAGAACCCGTTCAATCCCGAAGACTTCAAAATGCCCACGATGGAGGAATTCCTGAGCATGCTGGAGGGTATGGACAACCTGTCCGACGAAGAGAAGGAGGAACTGAAGGCGGGCGTGCTGCAGAACGCGATGGGGCGCAAGCTGCAGGCCGGTCTGTCCGACTACCTCACGTTCTTCATAATGCTCTCGATCATGCTGGGCGTGTTCGGTAAGATACTTACTCCCACGAGCTCGTGATGCGTGTGTGTGTGTGTGTGTCTGTCGAAAATTCTTGCGAAATGTGTGTCTAAACCACATACGAAACACTTTGCTCCCAAGAAAAAGAAAGCTTCACCTGTTTAAACATATTACATCTTTGCGTGCCAAATTGCGATCCGGTGTCGATGTGTCCCACACACCACACGAACCAGTCTGATTTTGAAATTCAAACTGGTAGTGATCGTTTTCTGTTGGGGGTGGTGAAAAAAAAATAAAAATAATGGACCCGTCCACGGTACCGAGTGAGGCGCCCTCCAATAACCTAGCCCAGCTGCTTGCCGCTGCGACCCCCGAAGAGCGTGACAAGTTCTTAGCGTCGCTTGGTCAGCTGCAAAACCTTCCGAACCTGTTCAAAACGATGCGTGAGGAAGCCGTGCAGCAGGCACAGCGCAACAAGCACATTGCATTCTTCGTCGCCAGCTTCGTCGTGTTCGGTGTGTTCGGTAAGGAACGGGGAGCGGTAACCAAAGGCAACCAAACCACGAGGCGGAGAAATTGGCGAGGAAACCTAAGAAATGTGTCGGGTGTGCAAACGCCGCTTGCTAATTATGCTTCGGTGCGATCCAGACATGGCGTCCGGTACACGTGTTCCGTCTCAACCGCAGACACTTCGTCCTCGGTCAGAGTCCGTGGCGAGTGCATTCACCAGTTGCTACGAAACGTTGTGGACGTTCTGACACGTTAGCACCTTTTTTTGCTCGAACGGTTAACATTTTGTCACGTTGGAGGGAAATTCCTACAGGCAGAAAGTGTTTCGTGCCGCTCTATATATGCACACACACTCTTTGGCCACGTCACTCAACAACCAACGACTTATCTGCGTGATAAGCGAGTTTTTTTAGTTTCATTTCTTGCTCGTTATCTGCATTTTATCTCATCATCAACCCGCCACTTCATGCGGGACACGATCTAATGTTGTCCCCAAGGGCCAAGGGTCTAGGCGGGCACGGTACTACCTACCAGTTTATTAGTGTACAAGTGAACAGAAGCTACTGGTTTTTTCTTGTTGTTATTGTGGTAGCGCTTTCGAATAAATGAAGTGTTCGAATTAGGTCCAAATATCGGGGTTTTTTTTGGCGGCGCGTTCCACTATCGGTAACCTTCCCTCGCACCCACCATGGCAAACGACTTCCAGGAGAATCCTTTCGTGGAGGCGCTAAAATCCGAAGCCCTGCACGATCTCCTGCAGGACGATGATAAGCGTTCCCTGGCGCAACAGTTCCAGGAGAACCTGCGCACCCTTTCCGACATGTTCGTCAACCTGTCGGACGAGGATAAGCGTCAGTTCGCGCAAGAATTCAAGGGCAAGTTCGTGAAGTCGCTGTCACAGTTGAACGAATTTTCCAAACAGAAAAAGTTCGTCCAAAGCACGCTCGTCAAGGAGGCATCGGACACTGTCGGATCTTTTGGCGACACGTTGGTGGCCATCCTAACCGGTGTCGGAGTGCTCCGAACCGATCGGCTCTCGCCAACACCGCTCGGGTACGGGCTGGTCGTTGGCTTTGTGGTACTTGTGATTGGTGAGTTTTGCGCACCAGACTTTTGAAACGTATTAGGCGGACGACGATAAGAATTTCATTTATTAATATGAGCCCTGCATGCGTGTGTGAGAGTGTGCCGATAAGCGCAAGTGCATTATTATTACAATCAAAAACGTTTCTATTTGTGTTCTTCTTTTGCAGCATTCTTCGGCTACAAGCTGTACCTGTCGCTCACGGAGAAGGAACGCAAGCGCGAGGAGAAGCTAAAGGCCAAGCAGGAAAAGGGCAAGAAGAAGAAATGATTCCATGGTGGGATTGGTAGCAACAGCAACAACAAGCAGCAGCAGCAACAAAAACCACCATCACCACCACAACAACAGCACAAACATTCCAGAGGAAAAAGACTTGGCAAGGCCTAGCAAATTGACTACTCGCTCGCGCGCCCCCGTAACGAGATATAGCTATTTATATTTATCGACGAGGATCGTTATGTATATTTACCCGCCTCGTCCCCCTTCTTCCCTCTCCGTCGGTAGCGATTATTGTTTCCAAAGTATCTTTGCATAAGATGATCGTTAGTGTTCACCCTCCTCATGTAAAACGTAGCAGGCACGTTGTGGGTTTGTGTCTTGGGTAATGTTAAAGCAGCTTCTCGCTGCATACTTTCACTGTTTCCGGGTCGATGCGAGGGCTGGCTTGCAAAAGGATTTAAGTTTTTACGTAGACCGCATACATTTACACTCTGTAATACCGCTCCAGACTGTACGTGGGAACGAGAAACGATATTTCAATTACACAACCGCGATAGTTGGTTTTGCAAGGTAATATAAATGCAATCATGAGGATTATTTCCTCGTTTATGTGCTAGAGTTTATGTATTTTATTCAAGATGGTTATCGTGACGGAGTAAGTGGGAGAGGGAGAGATGCAAAGTAATCGATTTCTTTTATGTTGGAGAAATATAAATAACGTTTAAAACAAAAGCGATTGTAAGAGAAACCATCTATTGTTTTGGAAAGAAAGGAAAATTTGATCACAACTCGATGGAAACCCGTACTGCTTTCACCATGCATTAGTGGTGCCATCTCTTGGCGGGACACGGAAGTAAACTATATTATGCTAGCTCGTGTGTTTCTCAATTTTTCCGTTTCAAAAACCTTAGACAGATTTCCCCGCAGCAGCAGCATAAAAAACGCACACATTCCCCTCTTTACAGTAGACAACAATAGTTTTTTTTATTTACAGACCATTCCAAAACGCTCGCACCGGTCAACAAGTAACGTTTTGATTAAATAACCTCCAAGAGCATATTAAGGCACCGTTTAGATTGTGGTTCAAACGCGCTTGCAAAAGCAAACACAGTCTCTTGTTCATTACGTGAAACATTTCTTCTAATTTCGCCTCAACGTTGTATTAATGTTTCATTAAAAACTGCATGTACTGCATATTATCACTGATTTATGTGAAACGATTGCTGATTGCTAAGAAAGAAAAAAACAACAATTAACAAACTTTCTGAATGTCACATATCGCAGAGTAGTGACGTGACACTGTTGAAGATAGACGGGGGGGAAAAATATAACCATCTATTTGTTTCGCTCTCGTTTTACATCATTAACATTATGTTGCAAGTTCTATTTCTAAACCGTCTAAAGCGCCTAGTTTAAAATATTATTAGCAACCAGGTGTACAAAATTTACCATGTACCTTAAACCAAACCACGTAACAGCTAGAAAGCATATCAGAGCTATCTGTTTATTCTAAGCCGCTTTGTACTAATGTAGTGTTTATGTTTTTGTATTCGTTTCTCTATATTTTAGATATCCAAAATCGCTAAACTTCACCCATCCGGTTCAGCTTCGCCGATATGTTGCACATTCTCTCGCTCTCCCATACACACTCGAAGCTTTCGCACATTCTAAATGCCGTTCTCTTCATGTACGAACTAGTCTCGTAGATCCCACGTTTACGTTTACGTGTGTGCTTCTTTATTTCTTCCATTCTGGGCACACAGGATGGCACATCCAGTCGGACACAAAGGCACAAAGACGGAACAAAACCTTATTACAGTACAAACCCTGAGTGGTGTCTGTTTCTAGCGGCTCGAGGGATAGGACAAACACGTGTCGCTTTATCCCGGTTCTTCCCACGGCCGATGCTGTCCGATCACGTACATAATCACATTGTACCACGCGCTTCAGGGTGCGTGTACGATCTCCTATTCCATTTCACAATCATCCGTTTTTTCCCCCAACCTACAAGTGTTTTTCTTTAACATTTCTTGTCATTTGCTAAACGCAACACACGTACGCACGCTACCTCACTAGACGCTGCCGCTTAACGAATTAACACATAATTTATCCCGATTGTAGATCGCTCAAACAAAAGAGGATTGTAAAATTATTATCCTAAACAAAACAAAAAAGAGCAGTGCTATATTAAAAACAAAACAAAAAACATAAAATTGCGGATGGCGTGCTGTTCGACAGCTTCCTGGTTTATGCGTCATGCGCAAAAGCTCCAACAATCGCATCCAATTCACGGTGCTCAGTTGGCATCGTCATCGATCGAGCAGTCTCCTCCACCGGCCGACGGCATGTTGTGAACGGCTTTCATCAGTATGTTTCCATTCGATTTGAGCTCCAGCTGGAACAGCGTCTCATCCTTCACGTTATGCAGGACGTCCTCCGTCAGCAGTACCTGAATGCCGCCGGGTCCGTTGATCAGAAGCTGAAGCTTTGCGATACCCGACGACGACGAGATTGGGGACGAAGGAGATGGGATGCCGTTATTGGCGTTCGTGCTGCCGGACAGCTTGCCGAGACCGGCACCGGCACCACCGGATCCAGAAGGAGACCTCGAATCTGCGCCCGTGTTGAGCGCACTGCGATTGCCGAATGTTCCGTTCCAGAGTGCCGCTTCGGACGAGGAAGAGTTGGGTGTGTTGAGTGCATTGATTGCTTCCAGAAAGCCTGGTATCTTCGACAGATTCTGCACCAACTCCGGGATGGTGTTCGAGTGCAGATAAATGGCGTGGTAGATATTTGCCTCGAAGCTAACGTAGATCGTTAAGCGGGGCGTAATCGCTCTGTGGAGGGCGGAAGTAGTTCAAAATTAATATGTGTTCTTCTTACTGCACCTCACATCGATCTTAACGCAGTGGAAAAACCACATAAACTTTGTTGGAGTATCAAGCTTGCCCCCTGCTAAAATCACTACTAGTAACTACTAATAATAATCTTCAACAATAATATTAAAAAAAAACCTGCTGGCCTCGTTCGATATGATCACATTATGGTTTTGTAAATTTCGTTTGTCAAAACAAGCAATCAATTTACCATAATACGTAAAAACGATTAGGTTGAAATATTTTGCAATACCCGTCAAAAGATGGCGCCACTCAACCATGGTTACCAACTAGGCCTATTTAGTGATCGAGTGAAAGTGACGTTTGGAGTTTTCGTACGTTAGTTTCGAATTGAATATTTTTGTGCTGTTTCAAATCCTAAACAGTCAGTATTACGCAGGATATACTCCGTTTCCGCTCCGTAGAAAAAAGTGGTTATGTTGAAATTGTTCATCTTCTACTTACTTCGAATGGAGGATATTAAACATCCGAATACCATCAGCAAGTCCACATATCTTGCACAGATCTTCCTTCGACATTCTGCAAAAAGAAAGGAACATTAAAGCATTCACACCAAATGCATCTCGCATGGATCACCTCACCTCAGCAGATCCGAGCCGGAAAATTGAGCAAACGTTTTCCCATAGGCGGACAACCGATGAACCGCCAACCACTGGGCTAATGCTCCCGGACTCGTTTCCTTCGTAATCGTCGGAACGTAATCGTCCAGTTCGCTGGGTTGCTGTGGTGAAAGAACACCGCCCATCGGCTGATCGCCCAACGGCGACGCTTTGCACATCCCATTAGTCGAGCTGACGTTGCTGATTCCGATCGGATTATTGCTCTGTTGTTGCTGTTGCTGTTGCTGTTGCTGTTGTTGTTGCTGCTGCTGCTGCTGTTGATGCTGCTGTACACCGGCTGCAGCGGCAGCAGCCGCCGCAACGGCCATAACAGCTGCCGCTGTCGGTGAAGCTTTTGCCCCGGGGCTGACGACCACGTTCGTAGCGCCACCGTTGCACAGCACGCTCGACATAATGGTTTCGAACTTGTTCAGCTGCCCGGGTGACGCCGGACCACCGGCCAACAGTGGGGACAAGTTACGTTTAATGCTACAAAAGGGAAACACCGTGAAACACCATTCCTCCAGAATGTGGGAAAGCGACGGTCACTTACTGCTCGGGACTGAAGCCGCCACCGAGCGGCGTAATCACCGAATCGGTCGTTATGTCCGTTAGAATCGTGCAGTCGCAGCTGCGCTGGTACTTCTCTTGCTCCGCGACCGGGCGCTTGAGTATTTTCTCTCGATCCTGTTTGTGCTTTCTATCGGCTCCCTTCAATTTGAACACCTGAAGTGAGAGGAAAATGCAGTTAAATAAGCACTTTCAAAAGGGACTTTTCCTCCGCTTCCGGTTCTCCCACAAACGCACCTTTATTTGGCAAGCCGCTGCATGGAGTGGCCGTACACCTTCCTTGTCGTCTACAACCCCGCTGCTGCCTGCCCCACCATGAAGACCGTTCGTGTCGAGATAGGTTTCTACCTGAATCCGGAATGGGACCCCCTTCTCGCCGCCATGCTTTTTGGGCGTAAATTCCGTCGAAATGCAATTAACCTTCACGTACACGCCAACCTCCTTCATTGGGTCCCAGAACACCTCGATCGTGTTCAGCAGGTTGCTACTGGTGGGCTGCACCTGCATCAAACCGTACGACAGCGGGATGTCAACCTATTCGGTAGGTGCGAATAAAACGAAAAACGATCCATCAACTTTAAGTCGCATGAGAGGTGGAAACCAACGCGCTACTTACATCCAAAATACGTTCCCCGGGCCGAGACGCTTGCCACAGCTGCATCTGCTCCCGCTCCATGTACTGCAGGCGGCGCTCGTGGAAGCATATCTTGATAATACTCTTCAGAATCTTACCCCGGAATGGGGATAGATCGCCAAGCTTTTTCAGCTTGATCTCGTAGCTCTGGCCCTGGTTGAGGTAGGTGAGAGATTCTTCATTGTTTTTCGTCGCTATCGAGGTCGCGGCTGCTAGCACGTACTGGAACCTGTTCAGAGATTAGAGGGACACAGGGATATTAATTTCCAACCTGTCGGCCGGTTTCTCGCCCCGCGAACAACGTACCGATTGTGATCGTCGTGCATTTTGTCACCACGTGATGATGCTGCTGCTGCGGCCACCGACAACGTGCCATCCTGTTGCATCTGCAAAACGCCTGCGAGAGCGAAACAAAAAAAAAACAAATTTCACAAATTAGTTCCATTCGTACCGGCCCATCACAGGTGCTGCACGATTGTTTGAACGGTTTGAAGCAGTAGTTAGCAGGAGGGAATAGTACCAACAAAAAAACCCTAATACCTAATGTAAAGTGTACACACCTCACCTTGTGCAAGTGGTTAGGCATTATCGAAGGCGAAGCAGGCGACGATCTAGCGCCTGACAACAACAACAAAATAAAACACCAATCCCAAAACCGGCCCTCGCACAAGCGCTTCGACGATAATTTACATCTGCATGATAACTCGTCAGTTAAGCGTGGCCGGTACGAGGTTCGATCGATCGATCGTATCGAAATGTATGCCAGATGGAGAGCGTTTGCTAATCTTAAACCACCACCAACGCATGCCCGCGAATACTGTGGTTTACTTACCTCCAGTAGGATCATTGTCCAGGCGATTGCTTTGTAGAAAACTTTGCAGATTGCTTAGACCGGTCCCGATCGCTGCGCCATGATGATCGGCATTATTCATCAGACCACCCTGCTGACCGGCACCACCCATCGAGCTTTGGCTCGGTTGGTGCTGTTGGTATTGAGCAACCTGCTGCTGCTGCTGCTGCTGTTGATGAGTCGTTGCAGCATTTCCACCGTTCGCACCAGTGTTAGTACCACCGGAGGCAGCAGCTAGCGATTGTTGCAAACCTGCTGCTGCTGCTGCTGCCGCTGCTGCTGCCGCTGCCACTGCTACAGCATGTTGGTTCTGTGGATGATCCTGAGAGCCTGTTGCCTGCTGATGCAAGGACTGCTGCTGATGGAGCTGATGCTGTTGTTGCTGTTGGTGGGATGGTTGTGAGTGCTGCTGCAGCTGAGAGGAGAAATAATGTTTGCATTAGTAAGAAGAGCAACGTATGGACAGTTTTCAAATAGGCTTACCTTCTGCGGTGGGGATGGTAGTTCTTGTTTGAAGACGGGAAAGTTTAGCAACGAGTCACTGAGAAGAGAAAAACAGTGGCCCAGCTGATAGTTAACAGCTTCTAGCTTCGTTCGCACTCCGCGTTTCCAACACTTACCTAATGTACCCATTGCTGGAAAGCTCATTGCTGAGGTCCAGATCGAGATCGTCTGTCCACCGCATGCTTCCTGTATAAGGGGGCGGGGGAACAAATGAAAGAAATGTTCACATTAGACACATCATTATCATCGACAACTTCCTTTTTGAAGCGAACATGCCCAACCTCTAGCGAAAGTTTGATAGGATACTAAGAGGGAACACTTAAATTATCACCTAATTCGTTGTTGGTGCCAGTACCGGTACAGGTGGCGTTCGGGTTGAGATTATTACCATTACCGACGACTTCGTTGCTGTTGGTCGTGCCACCACCACCGTTGAAGCACTTTAGCCGCTTTCGGACGTAATCTTTGTCCATCGTGTCGCCTCCAAACCCGTACGTTTCACACATGTTCGACGCGCTCGTACAAACACACACACAATCCCGGTAAGGAACTCACGCGATAACCGCAGGAAAGTGGTCAATCACTAGTTCAAAAGCGCTTGTGAACGTCTCATCCGCACGATGCGATCACCTCCACAGTCGCATCAAACGCGGGACCAAGAATCATTACAGCCAGCGCTCCTTTCCTGGCTCGCTCTCTCACAAACTCACTCTCTCTCTCTCTCTCTCTCTCTCTCTCTCTCTCTCTCTCTCTCTCTCTCTCTCTCTCTCTCTATCTATCTCTTTCCGTGGCGCTAACGATTGCACGACACGTTAAGAGTGCACGACACAGCAACAGAAGAAGAGTGGCTCCCGGATCCGAAAGATCCTCAAAATCCCTGCATGATAGGTGCGGGAACGCGGCTTCCTATAACCCTGACGTTTAATCCAGACGGTGCCGCACTGACGTCCCGCCACGACTCGCACATCTCGCGGTAAATCGTGATGACGCGATTGCACCACAGCCTACTCCGTCAACCGTCGACGACGACAGTTGATTATGGTTGCTGCGATGATGAACGGGGGAAATAAACAACAACGTGTATTGGTTAATCCCTTGAGTAAACACCGAATGCCCGGAGCGCGATAGCTGCTGCAAGCGATACGGGTACTATGGGCGTCCTCCTGAAGATGCGACCGTAGCGTGCTGATTGAGGATGCAACAGTTGCCACATCCTGTCACGGAGGAACACTGTCGGAGCTGAGATCTCAAATCGCTAGCTGCTGGTAGCTGAGAAATCGTCTCAGCTGATCCAAATTAGCGGTATGTTTCACTTTCACCACAGCCATCCAAGCCAACCACAGACGGAGGACGGAGCAGCTACTACAGTAGCTGCCTACCGATAGTACGCACGACGACGATCGAACACAAAGTCCAAGCGTGAAGCAAGGTGATGTTGTGTGTTAGCGACACACGAACACTACATCCCACAAAAGGCTCACGGGCTCTATCAATCGCGGGAAGGGAAGCAGATGCTCATCATCTCATTTTGAGCGTATTTGTGTTAGTGTGCTACCGGGCCCCCCATTCGCATATCGTGGGTGTGGGAGATACCAAAGAACCGGACGTGGGCAGCCCGTCGGTTGTTTATCGAAATACTTATCTTGATAAATTTACACTTTATCAACAGCAATAAATATATCAAAAATCACACGAACACACACACACACACGGTAGCGGTTGGCCACCCTCTGGACCAGCCTGCCTGTGGGAGGAGGTTTCCTCTTCCTCTACCTCGAGCTGCAACTTCTCACAACAAAACACACAAGATGGACGCAAAGAAATTATGTTACGCGGGTACTGCAAGTACTCGATGGTCCATGTTTTTGGACACTTGTGGAAATAAACTTTCTAGCACCAATAACAACAACAACGACAGGAAGCCGTTGAAACACTCGCGCAATGGAAGTATGTTATTTCCGCACTCTCTTCCTCTCTTCCGTTGCTGGTTCAGTTTAGATTTCCTACGTCTAGACGAAAAACTCGCGACTAGTCCGTAGCGTTCGAGTGGTAGCGGCACTCAAGACTGTGAGTTAGAGTAGCTTGAGTAACAGCGACCACGGCCCGTTATCAGCTGCTGCGCCCGCTCGGAACACACACCAGGGGGATACCAGTGCGGTGGAGGTGCCTTCGCTTCGCGTGACGTAAAATTGACCTTTTCCATACCGACTCGTCAATCGTGCAGTCATCTGTTTCGGCACGGAGCGCGTTCTATTGCATCGTTGTTTTCCACAAACTACGGCACTAACACACGGGCAGGCGGGCGTGTCGAGATGATTGTAACCTCAAAACAAGTGAGAAGAACAAAAATCCATGCTTTCAAGGCTTATCAGGGGCCAAGATTAAGATGGCAACCATCCCCCTTTGACCCCGGGGGTCGTAAGGCAAATAATGTCTACTCATTGTCCACAGTCCTGTCAGCGGGTGTACGAATTCATCCCGTAAACCCTACGTTAGATCATTTGCGTTTTGAAACCCCTGCGATCGTGTCCGATCAAGATCGATATGCTTTTGGAATCGTAACAGACGCTGGCAAGCCTCTGTGCAACTTATCATCCTGATGTTCTAGCGTTTTGCGCCTTTAGCGCACTTGTTTACGAATCACTCGGCAAGATCGCGCCAGCTTGGAACGTCCCTGGACCGATTTCCGGTATATGAATATAGAATTTAATAGAAACAGATCAAAACAAGATCGAAACACGATAGCTGCCCGCGCTACCAAACGCGCAAAAGTGACGTCAAAATGACACTAATTATTCCAAAGCAAAACTTCTTGCAGTTGATAAACAACCGCTAGTAGCTATTAATTGAGTCGTGATCGACTATAGACAAAACAACGCACTATCTCGTTCTACAAATGAGTCTTAATCGTTTATCCTTTCTTGGTTTTAGTTTATGGAAATGTGATCTACCTCGATGAAAGGTACATGTCGATATGATTTCGCATTGTTTGGTGTGTATTTAGCGTGCTGCATTCACTTAATTAAACTACTAAATGTATTCTATCTTCCCCGGGACGAATGGCCAGCTTACCCTTGCGTCGTGCGTCACGCTCCCTATCGATGTTGGCGATCTTCGTCTCGGACCCTTCGGTGTCTTCCTCCTGCGGTGCCATCCATTCCATACGCCGCTTTCGGCTTGGCAGTATGGCGTTGCTCATGTACATGCCACCATTGTCCTGTTGCTGCTGCTGTTGCTGTTGTTGCTGTTGGTGTGTTGCCACTGTAGCAACGGTGGTGGCTGCTGTAGTAACCGCGACCACTGTAGTAGCGGCCGCACTAGTCGTATCGTTCGCCCCGCTGTTCGAAGCGATCGCGGTTTGCATCTTGTTATAGTCAACCGGCCACGGTTCTTTGGAATCCGGCGGCGAGTCGACAAAGTTGTTCTGATAGTCCTGGAAGTTGTTCGGTGAGCCACTATACGTGTCTTCGTTGTCCAGGTTGTATCCGGGAGAAATCTGTGATGGTACGTAGTGCGCGAAAGAAAAAGAGAATATATTTTAGATTAAAAAAGGAATACAAATATGACAAACATTTTACCACAAACCATTTATTATTTTTTGCAGTAGGTATTCCGGAAAATGTTTTTTTAGAAAGCTATGCTCAGTTAATATATAATGACCAGCGTGTAACGCTTGCTATCTGTGACGCCCAGTTACGTTACGTTAGCTCCAGTAACGCTGTTAAACCAACGTGTTTCATTGCGTCTACTTATTCCTCTGACAACTCTGTTCAAAAAGTTTTAGATTCATTCGATTCTAATTCAGAATTCATTCAATGTGAAATATGGAAAAATATGCGGAGAGTCCGTACGGTGAGGCGAGCAGCTCTTAATGGCTAGTAAAGCTTACTTCAAATCGTGTAGCAAACTACATCGTTCTAGCATCATACATACAACATGCTAAAAGCCATAAAAAGCAACAACAAAAGACTACAATCAACTTTATTAGCAAACATTGATGAACTGGATACTACGATTACATGCGGGTGAAGTAATCCCCCCAAGAGTGCAATATGATGGCTAGGTTTTTTTGGATATCTCTCGATAAGTGTCCACAGCTTAAGTTAGGTTCACAAACAGGGGAGCTGATAAAATGTCTAATATATCACATTCCTCCTCATTCAAACCTCGTCTAGATAGGACGATACCGGGTATGTTGGCTATATCGAGAATCACAATTGCGCGAATTCGTAACCAAGGGCATCAAAATCTGCCGGGAAACAATTTTACCAAGCAACAAAACACAGGTGGCTAACCCTACTTTTTGGATGAGCACAGCAATTTCCATTGTTAATTGAATAGCGAATGAATCATTACGCTGACGGCGTGTTTCGTTCTAGTCGTGCTGTCTATCCGTCTCAATCTGCTCAGTGGAACACATGCGATACCAGCTATCAAACGTTCGATAACCGGACGAATACATTTCCGACCGCTTGCTGTGCGTTTAGGAAAGGAAATTGTTAAAAACTGTTTAATTTCATTAGTTGTTTGCATCGCAAAGAATCGGATTCATGTACACGGTAATATTTGCTATCGTGTCATGCCATCGTGGCCTGTTTGCACGAACCAAGTGCTCCGTTCTGTTTTGCAAGATCTCATCATCGGTCGTCGGTGTCTTTCCAAGTGTTCGTTCCAGAAAACATTCAAACAAATGATGCATTCCATCATCTCCAACATCGTCCTCGTACGAGAACAAGTACCATTCCCTGCGTGGCCCAGGAGGTGACAGACGTAATCTTTGCTCAAACAACACTCAACCAAGATAAGATATAGCTCGGTTGGATGCGCCATGATGGATTCCAACCCATCGGGTGCTCCGCAACTAGAAAGAGAGCGACAGAATGGAGGAGTAAAACAAAAAAAACTCATGCTACAGGGTTTGGTGTTAGGCCTTGGTGAAAGAAAATGATCGAACAAGCCCCACTTCCAAGGTTGATTTCGGCCAAAAAAACAGTTGGAATAGAGAGCCGTGGAGAGCAGGAAGGGACAAGCAGAACGCCAACAGCGAACCAAAAACAGGGTCATGCGAATATTAATCAGCGTTACTCTCTCCTCCCCTGTCGCGAGATGGACAAGCAGCGCCATTTTGCGGACAACATCTTTCGATGATCATGTCCCTGATCTGCGCCGGTGACATCCTCCTTCACCAGCGTAAACAACTCTGTGGCATCGATCGCTTTATAGTAAGCGACCATCGTCAATGAAGGCTAGCCGGCCAGGCTTGCGGTTGGCAACGGCTCCCGATCTCGCGGCTGATTACCTGCTCAAAATCTTGCTGTCCCTGGCGTCTCGCTGCTGACTGCTGCTGGCGCTGATCGTGCTGTTGGTACTGGTAAGGACCGGGACTTCCGGAGTATTCCATTTGCTCAATCTCGTCGTCGAGCGAACGACTCAAGAGCTGAAAATCCAGTGCGTCTAGCTGGCAGGGGTACGTTGCGTCGCTACGGCTTCGTCCACCACCGCCACCACCAACACCGGCAATCGAACCGGTGTACCGATGCTGATACGTTTCCGTGCCCTGTCCGTACGGTGGAAAAAGATGGTGGTGGTGGTGGTGCTGCGGATGATGATGATGATGATGCTGATGCAGTTGTTGCTCGTAGGTGCTATTGCAAGGGTTGGACAGCAGTGATACGGCCGTCGCCATTCGCGCTAACCAGGCTGTCCTCGACCACGCTGTTACTTGCTGCTACCGGGTTGGGGGTGTTAATATCTTCCCGATGCGGAGGATACGCAGGAGTGAACCAATCGTTTTAAGTTACCGGTTAATCGGGAGAAGGTAGCCTTGACTCCGCGCCCTTTCCCAATAGTGAACCAACTTCACCAACTTCGGCCTTACTATGTTAAACGTGTTTTGTTCGTTCCAAAACTCAATCGACGCGTGCTCCCTGCCGTCGGTAGGGAAGTTTGCAGGAACGCACAGAAACGATTGCCACAGAAGGCAAAGGAGAGAGTGATAATGAGCGAGACGTTTATACGCTCTAGCTATAAGCTAGCTTTCATCTACATCCTGGAACTACACTAAACACTACTCTTAAGACGCGGTAACGCGTAACGCCGTAACGCACTTTTACACGGACGCACACCGGTTACTAAGGACTACTTCTGAGAGTGCAAACGTTGGAGCAGAGAGCACACGATGCGATGTTACAGATTTTTTGGGGGATTTTGGTCAACCACAGTAGCACACTTCCGGCATTCCGTGGGTGAATGTCTGAAATGAAGGTTTTCACCGTGCGCTCCTGATTAGCCACGAGTCGATTACAGCGGGATGTTACTGTTGTTGAAGAGTTTTCGGCGCAGCTGCTCTGGTGGTGGGATCTTGCAACCTATGGACACACACACACTCTCTCTCTCGCTCTCTCTTTCTGTGTTGCTCACCGGAAGCGAATGAAGATGATAAACTTAACACAAAACAGTTTTACGCATAAGCTCACTAGCGAAAAGTATAACAAAACACCACGCACTTGCACTACGCGCACAACGATTGTTTTTTAATTTCAATAGAAAAAGGAAGAAAGGTTCTACTCCGTTTCGTTTGCGGCATGCACCGTAGCAGAGGAGGTGCAGCGGTGGATTCGGGATGCGGATGATAGTGAACGATCGCCGGCATGAAGCGCACGGTATGTCTACTTTTTCTTCTTCTACTTCGTGACACAGCACGTACACACTCACTCACTCACTCACTCACTTGATTCGCGCCCACACCCACGCACCGACCTGGCGTGCCGTTATTCCTAGTGCCGTTGGTGCGAGTCAGTTAGAACATCACGAAGAACGAGTTGTACAGCTTCTTGATGCCGGTGGTTTCGCGTTGACGATGACTCTGGAGCAGTGGGTTCTCAATGTCTATCCGCATCTTGTTGACCATGTACGATGGTACGATACTGCACGGGCGCTTAACGATATCCTGCTCCATAAGGCACGGGGGCACGCACGTATATGGGCCCGCCGGTGTTGACACTACTACGGTGGAGAAGAAGGACAGTACTGCCGCCGGCCGGGGAACGTATCCGCTGCTAGGGCTCCACTTTCGAACCGTCTGCCGACGAGCTTTTCCTCGGAAGCAATTTTCGACCACCTACTGTAAACCGGCGGGATGGAAGCAAACGAACGAAGCTATGCCACGTCTTGTGTGGAGCACACCGCGCACCACGCAAAGCTCTCGCAACGCACACTTCGATCACTACCGAACGACTTTCACTCCACGACGTGGTTTTCACGACACAAAGGTTTTGTTTTTTTCTTTTTTCGACTCGCAACTGTGCGACACTAGTTGGACCTGGACACTTTGGGTCTGGGTGAGCACACTGGCCTGAGACACACAATCAATCCGGCGATGTAGGGGATAAACACGCCTGCACGGGACGACGTTTGTTTCGTAACTAAACGCGGGACGCCCTGTCGACGAGCAGCCGAGACACCAGGGTAGACTCGGGGAGTTTGAGAAATCGGTTGCAGAACCTGCTCGCTGACGACGACGGCAAAGGTGAGGTGCGTGTGCTGTCGAACTTGTTGTCCCGCGCGACAACACCACACCGCGACTCAATTAACGCCGCGTATGCGCGATCTCGCTTCCACCCGTTTGGGCTACGTTTCCCTGCAATGGGACGAAACGAAAGAAGAAAGGAAAAGCATTAATCGCGAGAAACGCGCGCACACAGACACAAAGACACAAATACAGTTGAACAGTTTTATGCTGCGGAAAAGGGGGGGATGTGTTTGAAGGAATCCTCGCCCATCGACTACTTACGACGTTTCCAACACACGTTCGATTACGGCGACGGGTTTAAACACCAACACACACGTCAAAGCCGCGCGTTCGGCTTTGAAAGAAATCTACGTTTATGGACGCGTGCGCAAGATTGATGTGGGATACTGCTGCTGTACGCGCGATTCGGTTGTTGTTTCTTATTTTTATTGTTGGCGGGCTGCGTTTAGTACACTCAGTTGCAAACATACTCTCTCTCACACACATACACACACACAAACGAGCTAGCGCGCGCGCGTAATCCCGACACAAAACACTTGACCGTTAAAAAAAATGTCTTTCTTTTTTCGATCATCTACGATAAGCTGCAACTTGCATCCACGGAACACTGCCTGACCGTGTTACTTACGGCAGGCTTGTAATACCCAGCCCGGAAAAGGCGGGTGCCTATCCGGAAAGGCACACACGCTCGAGCGTCCTTTAAAGGTACACCAACGGAGCCGGAAATGGAGGGAAAACGATGTTACACTAGCACTATAAACACACATAAACGTTGAAGCGCTGGGCTGCGAGGTAGGTGAGGTTCTGGACAAGTCCTATGCCTGTGTTCCTGCGCCTGCCACGCAACAACGAGGCCCACCTTAGTCGTTAATGTAGTACTCCTGGACGGGGCTGTCACTATCCATAATCACAGCCGTTGCTTGCCTTGACGGCACTGAGGGTCACGAAGAAACGGGCGTTGGTAGCGAGCGCGATACCGGTAAGCTCCACCAAGTCCTTGTAATAATCTTTTCGGTGGAACTGCCACTGCGAACACTTTGTGTTTTCTTAGTGTCTCTGGAACAACTTCTGGAGCACACGGCACAACACGGCCACCTCTCGCGACGGCACGGAACGGTTTGTCACGCACGAATCGATAGCGAGCCTCGTCCACGGCAGACGACGACGATATTTTCGGGCATGTTATCTCGTCCAGAACGCAGCACACAATGCGACGTCCCAAACCGACGACCGGTCCATCGGTCAAACTGGTCAACTCGGTAGCGCGAAGAAACTGTGGGAAATGTCGTCGACACACACGGGGGAGGTGTTGGTGGTGTTGGTAATGGTAGAATTGGCCCTAACTTGTCTACCCCCGCGGCCTGCCTGCGTGCACACTGCGAGTTGCTAATTTCACTTGACAGTTTTCGGTCGCTTCTCCGGGTGCGTGATCACCACCTCGGCGCAGCAAAGACGCCACACCTCGCCGCGGGAAGACTGGACACAACACTGGAGCACGGCCCAGGAATTGGCCCTGCTCTTCCCGCCCGACTACGACTACATACGTATGTATGTGCGTCGGTCAACAATCAAGCGTTGTTTTGCTTTAAATTGAAATTTATTGAACCCAATAAACATACCCGCCAACGGGTATGCCGCGCATCTCCACGGCAGGAACGATTCGTTGTGGCGCGTTGCTAGTACACTCCGTGCGCCTATCACCAAGCCAACGTCACGGGCAATAGTGCAGCAGTTGCAATCCGGGCAAATCCTTTCCGTAATGCTTTGCTACCGTTTTGCGGTGAATCTGGCAGCCGAGAATGGTTCAGTGCCGCGTGACGGATTGCGATTGCACGTGGCGCCATCTCTTTGTGGAGCCTCTGAACTAACGAATGGATGCGCCAGACACCTCCAGTGTGCACAACGCCTTCTAGATCATTCTGCTACCGATGATGCTGCGCTGCGAAGAGAGTCGACGTAGTTTTCGATAAAAAAAACTTCCTGGAGGAGAACTTGTGACACTGGCAGACTCGGTGACACTTTTTCTGTGAAAAAGAGAACAAACAAAATAACACAATAATGCTCTAATTAATTTACGGGATCGTTGCTAATTCTATCTCGCTCATCACATCATTCGACACACATCAATGGCGAAAGGGAGGACAGCATCTCGCGCACACGATCAATTGAGTAAATTGAAATGAAAATTAGTGTTAATTTGTTTGATGTATACGGAATAACAACAGACACTATCATCGGCACACAATCACACACAATAAGTTGATGACGTCACACCTCCTGGGGTATACGATCGTGTTCATTTCCAATGCTGCGAGCGACTATTTCAACGACGGATCAACGTGACCGCAACGAGATAACGCCCTCTGAGCGGTGGTTTTACCAACGATTCCAATAAATTGATAAGTTTATGTACCTCGAAAGAAACACGCAAACGTCCGTATGTACTACCACCTCTCTATCAGCCGCAAACTCCGTAGACATATTATTCCGGTCAGCCGGCAAACAAACCGATCTCTTTCATTTCGGGCCGGATCCAGATCTACGCTCATCTGCAGCACTGGACGAACTTCCCATACGGTCGAACTCGGCGATACCAGCAGTAATGATAACCGAGCGGTTGCGGCAGATAACAGGCCACACATACTCGTGCATATCGCGTCAAAATAACACTTTACGCTCGCACGCACCTGTGTTCGGTCAGCTGTTTTCGGCTCTATTCCGTCTGTTTGTGTGTATGTATGATTTTTTGTTTGCAAAACTTCAACGTTGGTTGCCATGATGACACCGACGCCATCTTTGATAGGATGTTGTTCCACACGGACGATGAAGCTAGAAGCAAATTGGCTAAACCCAGTCAGAACATTATTGCCACAACATTCTTTCCAACAATTTCTTGCCTCGTCATCTGTTTATTGGTCACGTGTTAGACTCTCGACCACACAAACGAAAAGAGAAAAAAAAAGCTCCTAAAAGACGATTTGGACGTCGTTTTTGGAGGGAAGTTAATTCGATATAAACGATGACGAGCGGTGATAGTGATGTGGTCATTTGCCGAAAGGGCCGGAAAAACCGGATTACAAATGAAATTCGTAATGAGGCACCCACCGGTTGAACAACAAAAACACTTTCCAAAAGCGATTTGTAATGCCTGCGTTGTGTGCGCCGCCACCACCACCCTAGGTCCGGTGCTCTGTTCCGGTTTTTTTTGGGTGATAATGGTCCCAAAAATGTATGGTCAATTCTGTCAATACGTGTCCGCGCTAGCCGCTACCAACCGATCAGTACGGTCGTTCCCGTATGTGTTTTGGGACGTTCCAGCGTTCCGCGTCACTTGGTGTCATTGTCTGGTTCTTCGTAACCCACACGATCTGTGCAGGAGTTATTAACTTTGTATCCAAAACAAGAAAAACAACTCACTTTACATCGCAAATCGACTAAAAACCTGCTGCCGCTCAGTGTCACCCCCTCGGTAGAATCGGATGGACGGAACAAGTAGGAACGTGACGACACAGGACCAGGTGAAGAAGATGGTGATGGTGGCCCCCATCCTACGGAAAACCTGTTACATGCGCTACTAGGTTGCGCTCACACAAACAGCCACAACAAAGAGCTGGGGAAATACCAACTTTCCAGTTTCCTCGCCACACACGCACACGGTCCCCGTGAGATGGCCGCATGAATGCATCCTATCTGAATATTGGGTCGACAGCCGACCATGCCCATGCTCCCCTGCTCCGGTTGCCTCAGGTTCGCGGGGTGAGCAATTTAGACCCCGCATTTATAACACCCGATCGCTCGGGACACGAAAATATGGTCCATCGACACACGGTGACTGTCGTTATCATTCCACCTTTCCCGTTTCCGTTCCGCTGAAGGTTAGGGTTCGAAACTGGCTTTCACCTGGTGGGTCCAATTGCGTTATAAAAAAAAACACGTGGAGACACATGCTCGACGTGCGGTAAATTAATCAACCCATTGTTTCTCCCGCCAACCATGTGACAGCCGGATGAGGGTGTCCATAGCAAATACCAAAATGGATTGTTTTTAATTGTAACCATTGCGTCCCAGAGCTGGAACTTCCACGGGAGGCCATTTTAACTGACTTCAACGAACTCCGTTCGTGATATCTTCATTACCGCCGCCCATTATGGAGACATCAAATCCCGAGCAAAGCGAATCAAAAATGATTGCCCAAACGCCGAAAGCTATAAATTGATTGGCACGATGATGTTATGATGTTATGCTACCGCGGACAGATTTGATCGGAAGCATTAAGAGCCTTGAACACGATCCACCGTCCGTTCAACGCTCAAGTTCAGCGCTCAAATATGTGAGAGATTCTTATCAGCCCTTGTCAGAGAGATTCTTGTCCCGGCGTGGTACAGGCAAGATCCAGCTCCGTCGGTTATTGTCGTTGTCAAATAAATTTCAATACAGTTGCGCCGGTCGATTTTCGTAGCGTCGTGGTCAAGTAGGCGGTTGAAGTGCTTCTTAGAGTGGTACGGAGTTTGAAGCTTCCAAAGATGCGTGATAAGCAATTTGAAATGGAATCTGCCCGGGGTTTTTTCCTTTCCTTTGTATCACAATTTCATCTTGCTGGCACAAGCAGCAAAACAACCGCACGTAATTAGGCGCGAAAACAAAGACCCGATGATCGTTCGTTACCAATCTTGTCTTACGCGCTTTTATTGTTTTGCGCACTGTACTTCCCCCCCATTGACGTGAAGGCGCCACCTCATGCTGCGATCACTTCGCGCTTCTGCAGGGGTATGGATATCAACCTTCTTCCATGCCATTACTCTCAGCAAACCCTCCTACCTCCGGCCAGAAGAAGTTTCAATAAAATAAACGATGATGAACGGGCTGTGCCGTGCCCCTCCAGGCGGTGCGTCGGAAACTCGGACTGCGTCTTACCCACAGCCGTGCCTGCCCCCGTCCAATTGACCTCAATCGAAAAGGACGCGTGATGATGATGATGACGATGACGCTAGCAAAGATGCCCGACCCGAACAGTTCCCAGTCAAGTCAAGTCTCTCCATCTCCAAGCGAACGCCTTTCGATAGTTGGCGCATTTTCGCGTCAACAAATGTAAATTGTACAGCTCGTGGTGCGCACTCGCGTGGCGTGTGTGCGTGCGGGATTGGCGCGGATCGTATTTTACGCTGTGTAATTGCTCTCCGGTTTCGTAAAATTCCCCCGAAAACAGGTTAGGAAATCGCTAACATCATCGAAGCCGATCGGATGCAGCGAACAAACAAGCAGCAAGCGTGGGTTTGAAGGGATAAAGACAATGATTTTATTGCGTGTTTTTCCTAACATTCTCGCTAGTTATTTTTTTATCTTTCCGTGTCGTTAAATCGATACAGTTTGGTAGCTGCTAACCGATCTGGAACACTTCGTAGTGATGGTTTAAATCCTTCACCGTGTGCAGCTTGGTCAGCGTGCTGAGAGCTCCGCGTGCTGTTGGATGGTGAAACCAC
>JXWZ01005702.1:0-10271 GCA_000956215.1 Anopheles farauti No. 4 | reverse complement strand
TACACTTCCTCATCAACACTTAGAAACACACAAAAAACGTACCCAACTGCTGTGTAGCATTTTTTATGGCACACGAATTCTTTTATGCGGTGATCGGTGCTCGATCAGCAGTCGGTTTGCCGGGATTAAATTTGATGGACACTGCTGCTGGTGTCGGAACTCACGATCTTGGCGACGCGTTCGGGCCCGTTTGACATGAGCTAGTGACACGCAAACTAATAATAACCTGCCTATAGTGCGCCACCAGTTATCCACCAAGTGTAGTTCGGGAGCAGATGTCAAAGGAGCACCGAAGCGGTAACAGGAAGATGCAACGCGTGTTTTCCCTAGTTCAAAAACAAAATAATAATAAAACACACAAGACAAAACAAAACTGGGCTAGCGCCAGAGTGAGAACTCTTTAATATAGAGGTAAAGCATAACGAATAAAACCAACAAATGATAAACACAAATAAAAAAGCGATGCTCTGGTCATCATGGTAGCCATGAAGTATGAAAGCATCGACCTAATTAAATCAGCACATACAACAGACACCCGAAACGGAATGAATGGATGGAACGCACACTAAAGATGTTTTTAAAGAAACAGCTGCCAGTTACGAAGGTAAATGATACTGATCAATGGTAAAATGGATACAAAAGTGAGATGGGTGAGCGGGAAAAACGAATTATCAATCCCGGTAGAGACAGATAAACCGGTCTATAATTGTTCGCCGCAGCAATACGCGTTTTACTAAGCCGAACAACTTTGCGGTAACAACAACGTTACCAGGAAGTGACTTCACAGTAAAAATAAATATACCTGGCGAAAGGACAGCAAAAGACGCGCACATCATTTCCTAAGGCAGAAAAAAGAACGAAACAGAACAAACATAAACCGAACTGGCGGCGAAATGAGGTGTAGTGTGTAAGATAAAACGAAGCAATTATATTAAAAAGTCAAACTTTAAAACTGGCACCGTAAAACAAAACAAGAAAAAAAAAACAAACAAACAAAGAAAATATCAATAAATGGACGTGTACGATCGGTTTAGCTTATAATTAAACAATATAACACATACATCCACTCAACCAGAACGGCTGCGATTGTATCAGAAACCTGTAGCAGGAAACGTTCGGGTACAACAGATGACAATTTCAAAACCGAATAAGGTAAAAGTCGTACTAGACTAGATTTATTTGTAAAGTATAGAAATCACTGAGCGAATCGTAAGCGAGAAACGAAGCGAGTAAAGTAGCGACAAACACAACCACAGCATTTGCAAGGTGCATTCGGTGCATCTACATTGATGATAGAGTTTGAATAAGTCCCAACAGTTCACACCCGTTACCCACAGGACAGAACGAAAACATTTAACAACACTTTAGGAATGACGAACAAAAAATGGAACGTTTGAACAAAAACAGCAAACAAAGATACAAACAAAACTAAATGCAGGAAACTAACAGCGCTCACAAAATACAAATAATAAAGAGACATGTTTAATTGATACTGTTTAGAAGCGACACTAGCGGCATACAAACAACAGTTGTTATGATGAGTGAACACACACGGTCGAGGTATACCCCGACGAGTATGCAGAGTACGTGTGGCGGTGAAAGGGGATGGTAAAATTATTAAAACAAAAAAAAACAATACTAAAACTATCTAAAACACAATCCAGCAGCACAATTCGAGCAAATAAAAACGAACATGGTAAACTATGTGGTGAATTTGAAGATAATCGTACTCTCTACGCCAAACTGAACACTCTCCCTCCTGCGCCGCTCCCATCCTTTTTACTCCATAGTCCACACATCCCACAATTATTCAAACAAACCAAAACTCTATTTGCACCATTCCCGAACCGAAGAATTTAATCGAAAGACGACTAAAAAACAACAACAATACAAACCATATATAGCAAGACGTATAAGATAACGCAAAAACAAAGCAAACATTAACCACAGTACGACTCCACGGCATCATATGCGTTTATGGTATATGGCGTGACTGGGAGGACGGCGAAGGGTAAAAATAATATATATTATATTATTGGTAATGAGCATTTGAGATGTTACAATCCACAGTACCACACAAGGACAAATTGCAGTAAGAAACGGATTAGCAGTTGGTTGGAGGATGTGGAGAAATATAAAATGCAATAATCACTTCGATCATTACGTGGTGAGAGCGATCACATAATAGCAAATAGTTCGAGAGCGGAATGAGTGTGTCGCGAGTGTACAGTGCGTCGGATATGCATTTGTTTTAGTTTGCATGAGCCAAACAGGAAAAATCTTACACATCTACACACATGCATACATCATTTACTTAGGCCGGACGAATGCATAAGGCAAGCAAAATGAACATTAAAAAAAACAGAATAATAAGCGGGGCTATATTGATTATAGTGGATTGGACGCAAGGCGCAACGTTGAGAAAAGCGGATTGGAAATAAAAATTCAATGTATTAGCGATACACATCCGTTCTTATAGTTGTGTATAGGCGTGTGTGAAGTTATGCATGAAAGTTATACATGTACGTATGTGTATCGATTTGCAAATGATCTTCACTTCAACGGATCGCCAACGTAGTCTCAAATCTACATGATCCGCAAGCTCTTTTAACGAGCGCCACGTGTCACCGCGATTGCTGAAGTGCCCCTTCAACAATCGCACAATCATTCACTCACGAACAACGTAAACTTTAGCTTATTTTTTGTATACATTTGTGTGTGTGTATGTATGTGTGTGTGATTGCGCCAAAAATCGTTTATCTACAAGGCTACCTATACTGTGCTAATTTCGTGCTGGTTGACGGTTTGGTTTTAATTGATTTTATTTTTCTCACGAACCGTACCTCTTAATCAGGGTCGTAGAGCAATGGGATGGAGCGGCGTAAAGCACTTATTTGTAAAATTCTGTTATGACTAGTAAATGGGTAAACAAATCCCGCACTTTTGGGACAAGACGTTCTATTTTTTACTTAAGAATTTAGCTCAACAAAACGAGTGTGTGCGAGAAAGTGCAACATTTGTACTTTGCGGTTATGTTGAAAGTAGTAAATCACTGCCATCAGTTTACAAGTGGAGCACAAGCAAATTGCTGCAGCCCCACACTGTAGAAAATAAGTTGCTATTCGTTGCTCGGTACGGAACTAATTTTGCAACATGAATAGGTTAAGATTGTTATTTTGTTACCATATGTATTAACCATTTCAATGATAAGTTAAGTCTCATAATGACGGCCAAAAATTGCCAGCAAGTCGAAGTACATCCTACTTGAACTTACTAAGCAGCCAACGATGAATCTATCTTCCAGCTTTGAATTACCGTGCACGCGTTCTTCGGTGCTGGAAAATGCTTCAATGCATTTGATCTTAGTAATGGTGAAAAACATTTTGTGATTTTTGTGATATTTAAACGTTAAATATCATCCAATAAGTAAAACTTACTTTGTATTTTAATTATGCATCCCAGACAAGTTCCGTCAGTTTTGGAATCTATTTTTCCTTTTAATATTATACTACTAAATTTTCTATGCGAATTTACTATACATCTCAGCACAGGTGACTAGTTGAAGGTAGTAGCAAAAAATAGCCTAAATTCATAGATTGTCAAATTTTAGTGCCAAATGTGTTCTAGATGCAAGAAAGTGTGTGTATCAATAAGTAATTTGAACGCTGGTTCGATTTGGTTCACGTAATCTATCACTGTATCCCGTTGAGTTGCTAAGTTGTATGGCGCTAACCGAACCGCATCTCTCGCATTCGATCGGCTGCAGTGGATCCTCTATGTATGTAGCGATGTTTAAAATATGTAAACGACCCTAAACTTACGAAATGGTTCGGAAATATTTGTTTAATTCGAAGAATGTTCAACAAAGCGCCTGCTGGAACACATCGACGAACGCGAAAGGGCGTATGGAGAGGGAGTGTTGTCGGAAACTATAAACCACTGTACGCGATGCAAATTAGTACCAGAAACGCGTATAGATGCGCCAAATTCATGCTCGGTTTAACATAGTCTTGTAGGTAATTGTTATTCAATCCTTTTCCTCATTCAAGCTCACTGTAGGCGGCTGGAGAGTAACACAAAACAAAAATGTATGTGAATGGATACGTTAATTTGTTAATCCATTGTGCATGTAATGAGTAAAGGTTTTAAAACGAACAAATAACAAAAGAATCCCAACAGTTGCGGTGTAGCCTCCTACAAAAGCACGTACACAATGTCGGTATATTTTATCCATCACTCCAACAATCAACCCGTCTGTCTGCTACAGCTAAGTCTGTTACAATGAAACAACGGTAGACACCGTAGCAAATCTGTGTCAAATGCTGAGCGCTGTTGCAGCAAACACGTGAGGCTACTAGTTTTCGCCGTATTCAAAAAAGGCCGACAGAGTTTAATTTTTATCATAAAAATGACCTAATTTCATACAACATTAGAACGAAACCACTATTTTGTACATGATTATTTTTGGTTCGAATATGGTTCATGTACCCCCTGACGTAGCTACTCTTAGTGCATGGTAAGGCAAAATGGTGGTAAAGACTAGGGGCGCGAAAAAGTGTAGGTGAAATGTTATTCAAATTATAACGCAACTAATAAACAGTTCGTCGTGGAACGAAACCCCGTTTGGTGGTATTGTAAAACGTTAAGCTTTGCAAGGTTATCTGTTGTGCACGTGCAGTGCAGAACATCGTACCGGCATGCATATGAGAGAAAGCAGAACACATACGTCCCCACGTAAGAATCGCACCTAAATCGTGTGGGAAAAAATCGAGTGAGGTGTACAAAACGTAACACGTTCCAGCGTGTGCGTACGGTGTTACATGTTTCAGTAAACGGCCAGTAAACGGTGGTGGTTTTCCTAATTCGATGCAGAGATGGACTAAAGTAAAACATACCCATGTACCGGTATCGTTTGAAACTCATCACGCTGTGCATCAACGAGAATATCACACAATCGTTGAAACATGTAGTTACTCAACGAGGAGTACGAATTCGTAAATACAGATAGCGAGTTAAATTATATCTGACACTGCCCTAAGCCCTAGTACGACGCAATAAGAACTCCTCTAATAAGCGCTGGTATATGGAGTGGCTCAACGTGTTTAACCCGACATCGTCAGGTTTGGTGCCAGTCGAATAAGCAGTTACCGTTTAACATAACGCACTGAATACTCACTCAAACAGAGAGCTAAACTCGTAGTAAACCATACGCAAACATAAAGCGAAACAGCAGTAAACCGATACCGATACGCAGCACGCAAATCAGATACGACAGGCAAGCTAAAACAGCCAACAACAGTCCATCGTGTCGCCATGAAGTCCAGTTACGGCCAGCATAACATTGAAATAACTAAAAAGCGTTCTATGCATTGACCATCTTACCCACTACCCAACTGTTCATACATTGTGGAGGGCAGACAATCCTCTTAGTGACCCGAAAATAGGTAGCAAGAGAGATAGAGAAAAAGGGAAAGAGAGGCAGAGAGAGAGAGAGTGAGAGAAGGATAAGAAGGCAAATGTTGAACAACCTTAACACAACAGCGAAGTGACAGAGCAACAGGTGGTTACAAGCGGATAATGAATGTATTGGAAATATAGCAAACTTCTAATACAAAACGATATCGTGACATATTTTTTTAAATATATAAAAGAAAAAAAAAAGCGTCAAAAAATATTAGAACGAACGAGCGAAATCTCGAAACCTTAGCGACCGAAAGTCGACAGAAAGTCGATAGTGAGGCAAAACGTGGCAAAGTGAGCAATGGAAGAAAAAAAAAAGTTGAATTCTCGAGAGCAAATTGGAACGAGCAGAGCAGTCACAGTTGATGTGATTCAATCATGCAAATAACTCGGTAGGTTCGGCAGAAAGATCGGAATTTAGTGAGTTACTACTAAACTGCAACATCCCAGGAAAATAAATCAACCAAAAAAAAAAATGGAAAGGAATTTGCTAATCGATCGCCCCGATTATCAAAATAGTGTAGCGTAACGAAGCCAAATGATACACACCTACACGTACCCACACACACACATACACACACACATACACACACATTGATTAAAGTCGAATTCATTTAATACCTAGAATTATTAATCTAAACATTCAAGTATTGAAACGATGAGTGACACGAGGGCACGCGCGCATTAAAAGTAATGTGTCGTAACAGATGCAAATTGAAATAAACGCAGAGAACTAATTAAACGGGTTTTGAATATAATTCAGCAAAGTAAAACAGAATAGAACAAACGAGAAACAAATATGCAAAAGCAGCATGGCCACGACTGTCCGCGAGACATGCGGCATGAGTAACAAAGAGCGCAGCGTGTTCCGGTGTAAGCATACGCAGCAGGCTCCTGCGCCACACGTATACACGGTCAAGCGTTACACACACAAACAACAACATATACACAACGTACATTGCGAACATAATTGCACAATAGTATCCCTGACTATAAGCAAAACAACCGGCAAAACCGGCGCCGCTATAAGAGAACGGTCAGGATTTGTACTCATCCAAAGGGAAACTAGGCGTTGAACACACAAAGATGACTTTGTGCGAACCCCGGGGGCGAATTCTAACGCACAGCTACACAGAACATACATACGTACACACAGCCATTCGGAGGTACCAGCCCGGAGGGTTGCAGTAAGGGGAAAAACATCCAACCCTGTTTGGGGTACGAGGCTACGTAGCGAAAAAAAAAAACAAAACAAAACAAAACAAAAAATAACAAGAATAAAAAAGCGATTCACCGATAACTATGCACACCAGCAAAGCGCAGAATTATGAATGCGTGTCATCGGTTGAACAGATCCTAGTCGATCGAGATATCGTTTCGAATGCTGAGCGCTCCTGTCGGTAGACAAACGAGTGATGATAGTGTTACACAGTGTGCACAACAAAAATGCTGCCGATGAAAAGTACGCAAAAATATGAAAGAATATTTAAAGAAACAAAGAAAATAAAAAATAACTAATGTTTTGTATAGAATATTTCTGTTATATTATGTAAAAATTATTTAAAAATGAATAAAAATTAATCGCTTAAGAAGTTTAAAATAAAATTATAAACCACGAGTATTTCACACCGTCGACAGTAATAATCACATCGGTAGCGCACAGAAGCTGTGTTTATGCATTGGGTTCGTTAAATTTTTTTTGTACTACTTATTTTTAATTACTTATTAATGGCTGAACTGACGTTAACTGTCGGAAACATAAACGTAGTTTTTAGTGATAATTGATATAATTTTGAAAATTTACTTGTCAAAATAATAGAAATCGAGAATTGCATTCAATGTACGACGCATTGGCTGTGAATGTTCACTTAGCCCGTCCCTGGTGCTGGTAGATACGGCAAGGATTTAAAATTAGACTTAAAAAGGATTTTTATACTTGTTTCTTCAACATCGGAAGCTTTTATAGTATTGCCGAGAGAATCTCTATCTCTCCCTATCTGGCCTGCTCATGGTTGAGCACGTCGTGCAGACATGGCCTAGACACCAATAGTTTTCCAGGTCGCTCGGTCCATAGCTTCATTCTTCCATCGAAGATGGTACGTAATACCATCCCTTCGAAAACAAGGAGGATGTTGGCGTCCTCTTTCCGGATGACCCAGGGCTCGTGGCCGTAGAGGACCACCGAACGTATCAAGGTGGTGACAGATTCCGCTGCTCATGTTGTTGTGTCGAAGTAATGATCGTGCAGAACTAGCAGAACCACCTCTACCACCTCGAGATGATCGCCGTTAACTGATACTCTGCTCCTCAAGCGAGCCCTATCACGGTAAGAACCTCCGCGGGGTAAAATTTGGTTACTTTTCGTTGCAATAGTACTGAGAGTGGCTTGCAAATTCTCTCCCTTAGCCACCTATGACGCCGGCGAACACGATTCGAATCAGGGACTTAGAATGACCCTGAATGACGACCCTAACATGGATACAAACGCAGACTATTCCCCCTTTCAAATTAGCCATATCATCCATCTTCCCAAGGGATTGGGTTGGAATTATGTTCTATAGCTGCTAACGCTTTAGAACGAAACTGCTGATTTCGTATGTCGAATTTTACTCTTACAGTCTTAGTGATAACAGTAAAAGGGCGACGTCAAGAAACGTTACAAGTTTTACAGACAAAGCAAACACAATAAGAGCAAGTTTTTTTTTTATTTATTAGGGACGGCCTGGCCGTATTGCTTATTATTAGTTTCGATTTGCGATTTTCGAGTGTACAATTATTCGGGTGGGCTGAGGCATAAATGGACATTTCCTTCCAATAGCGACACCTTATTATCCAGGTGGGCTCTGTTTTGTTTTGTTCGAGGAGTAATCCGTTGTCCTTTTCCGTGGAATGGTTCGTCAAGCCGGTCCAAGCTGGTCCAAGATCTGCGGCCGTGATCTACGGTGCCGGGTTTGTTACGTTCCCTGAGAAAACTCTTGTTTTTACAGGGAGATTCTGTCTTTTTCCCAACTTTTTGCTGATGTGGAGGTGCATCAGTTAAGCGTTACACTCATTCATTCATCTATTCATGCATTCAACCATTCATGCTTTACTTATGTATTCAAGCAATTTACAACAATTAACAACATAAAACACATATTTCAGTAGTGCAAGGGGATGCTTGGAAGCAAAACGAAGGGTTATACAGATAAACCAAACGTCCTGGTGAAGTTAAAAATTAGTTTTAAATATGCCAGATCATTACCCACCAAAATACCTCGTATGGGTTTACATGCAACAAGTGGTGTCGAATTCAACGTAGCCTCGATTTCAACGCAAGACTATAAAAGGTGATCTATTTCGTGGAATCCGTGGTTGCAGCTACATACTTTGGAGTCGATCAAACCTATGCGTTGCAAATGAGCTCCTAGCGCAAAATGGTTTGACCTTAGTCTGGACATCATGCGAATGAATGCACGATCCAGGTTGAGGCCATGGAACCACGGTTTCAAAGAAACTTTAGGTGAAATGGAGTTTAAAAATCTCCCGAGTTCGTCCGAGTCCCACAATTTCTGCCATCGTGCAATGCGTTTCAATTACCTTCTCGTAGAAGGCTCCTTCAGAAGCACCCTTTTTGACCAACAGGTCCGCTTTTCCTTTGCCATGGATTCCACAATGCGCGGTCAGCCAGACAAGCGATATTCCAAAACTTTATCAAACAATGAGCTCTATAAAGTTAAAATTTCATGTACAAGATAATCTGAGCCAATATGAGTAAGTTATTAATGTAAGTCCTCCATGTGTTAGAAAAACCATTTCAGTAGTAAAGACATGGTAACATATTTTCTCTGTAAACCTGTCGTCTACTATCAGCCAAACGGTTTGCTCTTGATTGTCAATCCTTTTTTTTTTTTTCGTCGCATCCAATTCCTATTGCGATGGAAGACGGAGCAACAGAAATGCGGCTGCATGAGATTCCTATTGAAGTTACTGAAGACGATATACGGAAAATGATGGTAGCTTTGGCAAATTTATTTCTGTTACTCAAAACCGTCTACAGTCCGGACACAAGACTGTTATACGCCAGGTCATGGTCATTCTTAACAACCTAGGGGCTTTGCAGATAGGGGTTATCATATCGATATACGGAGAACGCACTACTCTGACAAAAACTATCCTGGACAAAACCCGTTCTGTCGGTATTGTTTGTTACCGGACCATATTGGTATGGGATGCATACAAATCAATCGTAGCCTTACAAAGCAGCCATCCTACTTTGGTACTGCACAGGCAAATAAGACCAAGCAGTTCCCGAAAAAAGGTCCTACGGCATCATTATCACAATACCACACCTCAAATCACAGATCCGTCCTCCGTTCGTCCACGTGTCATGATGTAAACGCAAAAACATTGACAATAGTGACAACGAATCGTCTAGTGCGTTGATCGGAGACACGATCAACCGCAAGACTGGTCAATCGCCAATATAACCGAATTGTTACGTTAACGCTAAACGCACACAAGTTTCATTGGAATGCGATATCAAACTCACCAAAAATTAGAAAGACTTAGAACATTTGCACGGACAATTAAAGCAAACATACTGTTCTTACAAGAAGTGGCCAACAATTATTTATTATTGCCTGGCTACAACGGACTGAATGTGAAGAATGTGAGTGTGCACAAACTGTGGAAAAGCGAACATTTTACGGGAGCGCCTATTTTATCACGCCGAACGAAGCTTGCACTCACGTGGAATCTGTTATGGTGGCATTATTCTCCAACACTGTGTAACTCAGCAATCGCAACGCGAATTATTCAAAATCGCCATG